>RJWH01002239.1:0-217873 GCA_004363575.1 Solenodon paradoxus | reverse complement strand
AGGTGAGGGGAAACTCTTCCACTCATCGGAGGGAAAGCAGTACAAATGTTGATTCATTTGTTCACTTATCTAATCATCGAGTCATTATCAGGTCATTCATACATATTGAATGCTGTGACAGACCAGCACTACTAGGCTTGGTAGTGCGGTAGTGAGAATATAAAGTTGAAAACAATGAATTCAGTACACATGCTGTACTGAACATATGCACTGAGGGTTTATCATGTGCTGGTGTTTAAAGATTTTTGCAGCTACTGCTTCATTTCATCCTCTTGTCAGTAGATGCTGAGGTCATCACTTTTTAGATGGACAACCTGAGTTAGTTGGTCCCTGACAAAGGTTCATGCCTTGTAAGCGACTCTGAATCCATAGCCCACGCTTCTAACCACCAAGTGTACTTTGTCAAGAAGCGTGTAGACAGAGGTGCAAACAAACAGTAAAAATATAGCACACTTCTCTTTCTGATGGTGTGGTGGACTAGATAAAATTGAGACTCATCTCCTAGAAAATACCAAGGAATACTAGATACATAAGAAGCCTTTCTGAGAAGCTAGCTGGGCAAGAAGGAAAAGAAGGAAAGTCAACGGGGTCCCAACAGGAGTTGAAGGTGGGGTGCATGCGAATGAATGCTGTGACATCCTGAATGCGGGGGACACAGCATGGGTGTTGCTGGTCCTGGAGTTTGAAGGAGCTGGATGTCATTGCCCATGAAAGGACAGGAGGTGAGACCTCAAGCGATGTGAGACAAAGTCAGAGCACAGAACCCCCATAAAGACAGTGCCCGTGGGTGAGGACCTGTGATAGGCCCCTGACGGGCCCACCAAGTGAGGAAGTAGAGGCTCCCTGAGGCTTTGCAAGCATGAGGCTGCTTTAATGGGTTGAGGTTTGACTCTGAATATCTTGCTGGTCCAGGAATTACCAAGGAAAACTGGTAATGCTCCTAGAATTTCTAAAGCAACATTGAAACCCTCAAATGGGGACAACCCTCAACCTGTCCGCAGAGGATTCTCAGGTGGAGCCCCATGATTGAGCCAGTAGGCGCACAGACATCAGCTTGGACTGACCCTCAAGCAACGCAGCCAGAATCATTGCACGTAAGCTCAGCTGAGACCAGATGGCCATCTGGGACTCGTACAGGACTGTCCAGCCTAGAGCCCCTCAGTGGGCTGTGTGGGTGCAGATGGGGACTGCCCCACCTCCCCATGTGACTGGGAGCCTGGGTTCCCGCAGCTTTCTCAAGGGTGTCTGTTCCTGGTGGGACTTGGCACCAGTGGTTCCATTGTGGCTCCACTGTCTCTCCTTGTAACAACACTACTTGGCAAAACCCTCAGACCCCATAGGATGGGGACTCAGCTCCCTACCAAGAACAATTCCAGGTTGTCCCCTGCTTCCCACCAACTGACTATAGCTTGGAGTTTGTGCACACACACTTTGCCTTCTTCAATTTAATTAATTTGCTGTTATTATAATCGATGAACAGATATTTTATATGTAATATGTATTACTGTGTTCTTACAATAGAGAAAAAGGAAAATGTTAAGAAAATCATAAAAAAATCAAGGAGTGTTCATATCGTGACTGAGAAGCCAGCCTTCGAGGGCTCCAGTGTGCATGCTGCCTGCTCCGAGCCGTCGGATCTGTCATGGTTGTGCAGTCACTGCTGCGTGTCCTGAGACGTGTTCGTGGGTGAAGTGGAGCGCTGTACCATGCACTGCCATCTCTTCTGTGCCCCTGGGAACCACGCGGGTCAGAGAGCCAGGGCAGGAGCTGCAAGCCCAGAGCTGGAGAGGGGCTGTTTGCCTCAGCTCAGCAGGGGTCCTTCCGGCCCACAGGCTTTGCTGGGGAGGAGCCAGAGACCCCTTCTTTGTCAGACCCATTAGGAATCTCTGATTAGTATCCTTTATGAAAAGGAGGTCCTTCCATAACTCTCTCTGTCCCCAGGGTGGGAGGATGGTGTGCACTCTCAGAGGCGTATTTGGCTGTGTTCCTGAACTTCTGCAGCATAACATGATTCTGAAACTTCCTCTATGGCCCATGGTCCCCGAGACTCAGGAATCCAGGAGCTACTTGCTGGGTGGGCTGGCTCAGAGGCTGTCACTAGGAAGGGTGAGGACCCTGGCTGAAGTTACCTCGCAGCTGGCACACACGCTGCTGCGGACCTGCTTCCTTGCTGACTTTGGTCTGCAGGCTTCGGCACCTGTGCACACAGGGCTGCTCAGCACAGCCATTTGCTTTTCCCAGTGCAGAAGTGTGTGTGTCCAATCTAAAACAGAAGGCAGTCTCAGAAGTGACATTCCAACACCTAAGTCAGGTGCTATTGGTCTGATCAACCCCCATACGAGGTGGAAGGGAACCATGAGAGGGGTGTGACCCAAGAGGCAGAGATCCCTGGAGCCTTTAGGCCTGGCCGCTGCAAAGGGAAGCCCTGCACATCTCCCACTACCACCAGCCTCATTTCCGCCCTCCGGTCACCTTAAATCCCAGCTGTGCCAACGATTTATTTTCGTTTGTCCGTGGACCTGGAGTTTGTCTTCTCCAACCAGAAGATGTATGGTAGACGGCACGTTTAACTGCCTCCCACAGGCAGCCGGGAGCCCTCCCCAGGCAGGTCCACAGAAGGAAGTCTCCAAGCTACACTCACTTGGTGCCGGATATGGCTCCTCACGGCTCCTCACGGCTCAGCACAGCCCCAGGCAGGCCAGAAATGGGGGCTCAGGGAGGCTTCTCTGCCAGGCGCTGTGTCGGAGCTGCAGGCTTAGCAGTAAACAAAGCAGATACAGTTCTTGCCCTCCACCCCAGATTGACATCAAAGTGCAATTGACAGACCATAGGAGAGTGAGAAAATGTGGGGTATGCGGGCTGTGGACACAGGTGCAGTCACGCAGGGCAGACTGAGTGGCACTAGTCAGGGTGTCCCTTATACCATGTTCAGGAACGTCTTGCTGCCCCAGCCCAACTGGAGGGAATGAGGAGTGGAACTGGGAGCACATCTGGGGCTAGAGTGCTCTAGGCCTAGCATGGTGGAATATTGGGCTTTCATTTCCACATGAGTCTGTGAGCTCCTCCCAGGCAAGGGCTGTGAGTATGTCCCCTTGGCCTCCCCGCTGTCAGTGTGGCTGGACATGTGTTAGAGGCTTCCTGCATGCTGAATCACCTTTGGATGTGCAGGAACAGAACACGTCAGAGAAAGACAGGCTCAGACTCCCAGCCAACCTCCACAGACACCAGGAGGGCTGTGCAGAGAAGAAAACAAGAGCAGATAAATTTGGTGTGAGGATTAAAGATGTGCTCCGTACACATCCCTGTGTTTTATAGACAGGGGTGAGATGAATGTGAATTTAAATAAAGACTTTAGTCCGTATTTAACGATGCGGTTATTAGGCTGCATTTGGCGATGCGTCCCCTGACATAAAGTTTTAAAATCAGCCTTTTCAAACACTAAATTACCCTTTGGGTCTGCCAGCTCTAAGGATAAATAAAGCAAGAGTCGACCTCATTACCATCAGATTCATTGAGTGGGGTAACATTTGGGAGAGTCACCATTTGGATGCTGAGGGATGGGAACTAAGAAATCACAGGTACTGACGGAGGATGGGACTGGAGCAGCATGCATCCAAGTTCATTGCCAGGGTGGGGGAGCCCCTGACTCAGATCCTCCCATAACAGGGCTCTAGTGGATGCCTTAGTTTGACTCACACAGCTCTGAAGTACTGGAGTCTTTGGGGACAAGGATGGGGAAGACTTGACAGAGAGGATAAGAGACACCGCTGTGAGCCAAGTGGGTCCCTGGGAACAGTGGCCCGCTGTGCAGCACCGACATGGGACACACGGGGTGGTTGTGCTGAAGCCCTGTGTTGTGTCGTCCTGGGAGAGGAAAGGAGTGGCTGAGCAGATGGTGCTTCTCAGTCCCCTGGGAGTCCCCAGGAGGAGAGTTCTGTGGCAGTGAGGAGGCACAGCCACTCTCAGAGGAGATGAGTCGGGGGCCTGTGTGAGCCAGGAGCACAGGAAAGTAACAGAGAAGCTCCTGCGCTTTTGCAAGTACGAACAGGGTAGGCTGATCAGGATGCAGCCAAGTCCAGCCAGGCGGCTGGTTCCTAAGGGGAGAGCGTTACTAGAAGCTTCCCTTCAGGTTACAGGTCCCTGGTTGGATGGTGAGAAGGGAGAAAGTGACAGAGAGGAAGCAGTTGACCTTTAGCCATGGACAAGAAGAAGTGGATTCCGTGTGTATTGGCTGCCAGACTCTTCTAGAGCTTCTGTTTCTCAGGGCCCAGGGTCACCTGGATCTGGATCAAAATCAAGTGACTTTAGAAGTCTCTTTATCATTATCTGCAAAAATCAATCAGTTAAAACAGTAATGCCCACTATGTAGGGTGGTGGAATGTAAAAACAGGAAGAATATTTGTAACCAAACTCATGGAAACTTCTAGAAAAGATTGGTTTTCCCTCTTTTCCTAAAACTTGAAGGTGGAATCTTTGCAAAGCAAATAATTTCTCTCTCTTTTCCTCCTCATTGCCTTCTTCCCTTCCTCTCAACTAGCCTGCTAGTATTGATGCATCACTTGGTACATAAAAGTTGTTTCCCTACAGAGAACATTCTAGAAGGGTATTGTGATATACTGGACAGAGTATTAATAGTAGAGCAAAGGATATGATTTTTAGTTTTAATCTCTCAACACAACTGTGTGTTCTTAACTTGATTTAATCTCTGCATTTCTGAATATTCATCTATAAAATAGGGATGGTAGTTTTTCATTACTCCTGGATTTTTACTAATATATAATTATCCTCTAATGATTTTAAGTTACACATGAGATATGCAACAGTGCTTTGTAAACTATAAAAGAAGGCAAAATTTTATCACATTTAACATTTTTATTTTCTAAATATGGTAAAATATACATAACATACAATTTACCATCTTAATCGTTTTTAAGTGTGTACAATTGTGGCTGGTATTACACATTTCATATTGTTTTGTTGCCACCACCATCCATCTCCAGAATTCTCTTCACCTTGCAAAACTGAAACTCTGTTCCCATTAAACTCTAAAGCCCTAAAACCATTAAACTCACTGTTTCCACCCCCTCAGCAGCCTCTGACTGGTGGTTACCTTTCTACTTTGTCTTTGAGTTTGAATATTCTAGGCAACTCATAAAAGTTGGCTCACATACTGTTTATCTTTCTGTGTCTGATTCCTGCCACTCAGTATACTGTCCTTAGGCTTCATCCATTTTATTAGCATGTCTAAGAATCCCACTCCTCTTTAAGACTAATATTCCATATGTGGTGGCGCCATGTTTGCTTACCCATTCATCATCCATGGACACTTGGGTGGCTTCCGTCTTTTGGTTCTCGTGAACAAGCTTACATGAACATGGATGTGCAGATACTCCTTTGAGACTGTGCTTTCACATCTTTTGGATGTATACCCAAAAGTTGAGTTGCCAGATCAGATGTTAATTCTGCTGTTAAGTTTTGAGGCGACGCCCTGCTGTTTTCCACAGCAACTGCACCATTTTACATTCCTACCAGCAGTGCACAGGTGTCCAATGTCTCCGCACACTTGCTAACTCTTGTTACTTTCTGTTTTTGTTTTTGATAATAGGCACTCTAATGGATGTGACATGGTGAAGATACTGTTAGCCATTTATATTAGTAATTGATTTCATTATTGTTTAAAATAGTATTTTGCCATATTCAAAATAGAAAAGAAAGATTCCTGAAGGTGTGGTCCTGCCCTGAAGAATGCATGGTTTCCAGGGGAAGTGTCTGCTATAGGTCACTTCTCTCTGTGAGGGTGGGCAGGGCAGTGGTCCATTTGCCTGGGGTGATCACTGCAGGTATGTGTGGGTATTTTTTTTTTTTTTTTGAGCCAGACCTTGGAGAATGACTGGCATTTCAATACAAGATACAGAGGTGGGACTGAGCTGTGGGCCATCACCACGTGGAATTGTGAGCAGAGAAACATCAGCAATAGCCAGGTTCATGCAACAGGAGTACTCAGGGGCAGATCCTGGGTCAGCCATGTCAGCGGCTCCTAGGAATGTATTGGAAATGCAGATCCCCAGGCACCTTCCCAGACCTGTACTGAATTATAAACTCTTGGGGGTGGGCCCAGCAGACTATGGTTTAACAGCTCTCCAGGGGGTTCCTTTGCAAGCCCAAGTGTGCACAAAGTTGGAGAGCAGATTGCGCTAAGGGTGGATTAGGGGCTAGATTCTAAAGAGGAGGGTCAGGTTAGGCATTTGGGCTCTGTGTGTAGCCCTGTAGGGACAGCCCACTGAACTGGAGTGAAACTAAACCTCTCCTGGCTCCTCTCGCCTCCTGCCCTTCTTTACATCCTCGCTACCTCAGCCCACGCCCCTCCTCGTCTCTTCCTTCAGTGTGGAATGTTCTTCTCCTGCCCTTGCTGGTTTCTTCCTCCTCATTGTCTAGGTCTCAGCTAAGATGAAGCCTCTGTGGAGACATGTCTTGCCTGACCACCACCCCTTGTTCTCCTGTATCACCCTATTTTTCTATAGTTCTTGCTATCTGAAATTATCCTTTATTTCTATATGCTCATTGTCTGTTTTCCTCAACTTGAGCCTAAGATCCTTGATTCTGATCTTGGTCCCATTCACAGGTCTATTTCCAATGCTTGGGAAAAAAGTCTGCCACATTGTAGGCATCTGGTATTATTTTCAATTCAGTAAACATTGGATGCTTCTAAGTGGTTCTGAGTAGTGAAGTAACTCTCAGGGTTATGCCTGGGGGCATTCCTCTCCTGGCTTTATGTGGGTGGCGATGGGACAGGAAGACTCTGGAAGGAGGAAGAATGGTTAAGGATGACTCATGAAGGGATATTTGCCTGCCCCATCCCTACCCAGGACATTGGCGATATCTGGAGGCATGCTGATTGTCACTGGTGAGGATACTAGTAACATGGAGTGGATAGAAGCCACTTTCCACAATGCCCAGAGCAGCCCCCCAACTAAAAATTATCCAACCCCAAACACCAGGAGGGTTCTAAGCAAGGGTGGCTGTTATGGAAATAGAAGAGAACATGAGTACATTTTCTATTCAGCAGGGTAAGATTTTGTCCCCATCGGTGCCTACTGTTGTGACTTTACATCTTTTGGTAACAGACTCAGAAGAGCCCAAGAAAGGAAAATTCCTCTGGGAACACACATATGTCAGGGTGGTTTTCAGCTCTGTCTTGCTACTTTTCCCTCCCCTCTTCCATCCTCTTTGCTCTCTCTCTTCCTCTTTCCTCTTATCTTTTCCATCTTCCTTTCTCCCTCCATTCCCTCTCCCTTGTTTCTCTCTCGCTTAACTGCTCATTATAAAGATTTGAAGTTTAGTGGGTTTACGATCTAAGTCCTTAATTTTTAAAGTAGCAATTGCATGGTCCCTACTAAATTAAATTTATTGGCTTTTACTTCTGAGGCATATGGCTTCTGAATGGGCCTGCTTTTATCTCCTGCAATTTACGCTGTTTCTTTTCCCTTGTCCCTCTGTGCAGTTTGCAGTCCTGACAACAGTCACTAGGCATGTCTTTCAGCCAACAGCAGCTCTTGAGCAAAGGCAGCCAGCCAGCAGACGGTGGTCATGAAAAGCGAGGTGGAGACCTGGTCTGTGGGGTTGGGAGGCAGAGTCCTTCCTCTCAGGTGCCCCCTCCCTGTCTTGGGCTATAGGTGGCCAAGGCCATTCTCTTCCTTGAAGGGGCCACCCCGCTTCTCCTCACTAAGCGCTGAGTGCCCACAGACGCCAGCTCATAAGAAGTTAGTCTCAGGGAGGAAGAGGTTGCAATGGAGGTTTGCAAAGGGAGTTTGAGACTTCTGTGATTCAGAGGGAGGTGGCGTGACTGGAGGAGTCACCTCCCAGAGGCTGAGGGAGAGAGACAGTCCCACCACAGTCTAGATGTAGATCCTGGAAGCCATGAGACCCTGGCCTGCTCTCCAGCATATAACACAGCCCCTGTCGCCCCAGTCTGAAGCCATCATTACAGTGTGAACTAGAGGTGTGGCACATTTTGTCATGTGAATCTCCTCCCTTCCACCTTAGGAAAAGGGCAAGAGAGGATGACAGATCCTCTGACTGCTTTGTGGATGAATGAGCACATGAGCGTTCTGTTCTCCCTCTGTGGGGCCCTGGCTCAGACTCTCTAAACCCGTGTCTGCTGGATAAATCTTCCCGAGCCTGTCCTGACTCTTCCCCAGGGGGATGATGACGATGGATCAGATCTATTGCTTGTGCTTTGATCTCCTAGAAAAAGAGACAGATAACTTCAAGGTGGAAACAATCAAAGTAATGACCCTTTGGATTTCTCTAGCCATCTTCTGGCAAAGAACTCAAAGCCATTCTAGTCGGTCATCATTCCCTTACTTGCCCTCTTCTTTGGGCAGAAGGGAGATTAGTATCAACGAAAGCTGTCAGACATCCAGCTCCCATTGTAATTGCCACTTCTGATTGAAGGTGACCAGGTTCTGCACAGTCACCTCCAGGGGCAGGACACTCATTTATTTATTCACCACTTTGGGGAAATTGTAGAGATAAGAACCCCTGGGGGATATTTTAGAGTAGCATCTTCCTCCCTGAAATCAGGCTGTAGCATGAAGTCATGGTGACATCACCTGATGAAGTTGACTAGGGCGTGGCAGTCAGCAGACAGTATGGAGTGGTGATCACTCAAAGTGATTGATTTGGGGGTGTCACCTGCCAACTGCCCAGTCGAGCTCACATTTCAGGGGCTGCCTGGTACACCTCTCTGTTCCCCATCCTCACTCCCCATCCGCATCACACCATCTCCGCAGGAGTCTTGGAGAGCAGGGCTGTTTCATGTCCTGTCTTGTGCCCTTGACAAGTGCCCAGTGTCAGATGGATGCTCAGTAAATGCGCCTCAAATTGAATACCCCAGACCTTGAAGTTGACCTGGGCACACCTCCTCTGTGGTTAAAGGCAGACTTGCCCAGCATCTTGTAAATGCTAGACCTATTAAGGCTCCCAGCAGCCCACTTCACTCCCTGCCCCTTTGCCTTCATTCCACTCTATCCCATAACTCTCCCAGAAGGCTGTCACTGGAACCATTAGGAAAGACAGACAGCAGCTGTAGCCCAATTCTCTCCCCACTTAGCTCTGTGCACTCTGCCCGTTGCCTCCCCCCATTCCCCACCCCCGGGCCCTGCATCTGGTCCAGACCCAGCTGCCCAGGGCACAGCCACAGACACAGCTAGGGGCTCACTCAGTGGTTATAAGAACACACAGGGACTGTCCTTTCCAGAGAAAACCTGGGGAGAAGGCCAATCCAGAGTTAAAGGGACACCACTCTGAGTAACTGTAAACATCAGTGGGGCCCCCAGACCCTGCAGAGGGGCGGGGGGCATGTAGATAAGGCACTGAGTGAGGATGTATTTGTGGGTCATGCCTGGAACTTGTCACATATATTTTCCCAAAGTTCATGTCTCTGTGTTAGCCATGAGGTATGAAGGTTGAAGGGAGGACCCAAAGGTGCGCTATGTTGCGAAAGTCAACTCTTGACCCCATCCAGATCAAGTCTTTCAAACAAGTTTGAGAGGTACCTGTATCTCTGTGCTGAGGGCTGCAGGACCTGGGGACCACAGGACTCCTGCATGCAAGATGGTCGCCATTCAGAGAGCTGTCCCGGCCCAGGACACAGAGCCCACACTTGAGCTCATGGCCTTGCCCCAGTCACCCCCTGCTGCTGCCCTGTGCTAATCCCAGCTCACACCCCCTCTTCTGAGCTCCCAGCAGCCCCTCCGCATGTGGAAGGAGCTTTCTATTGAGAGGTCCAGCCCATCACTTGCCAGAACCCACATCTGCAGAGAGAGGTGGCGGCACTTCCCAGGTCCCCGGGCCACCCACGGACATTTCCCAATGACTAATGATATTGAACACATTTTCACATGTTTATTTGCCACCATATAACTTCTTTGATGAAATGTCTATGCAAGGCTTGTGCCCATTGAAAAAACTGGATTGTTTGATTTCTTACTAGTAAGGTTTGAGGGTTCCTTGTCTAATCTGGATAAAAGTCCTTCACCAGATTTATGCTGCACACTTATTTTCTCCCTGTCGGTGGCTTGTTCTTTAACTTTACTATCTGTGTCTTTTAAAAAATAGACATTAACATTTTTATCAAGTCCCATTTGTCAATTTTTAATTTTATGGATTTTGCTTTTGGTGTCATATTTAAGAAATCTTGTCCTCACTCAAGGTCAGAACAATTTTCTTCTACAAGTTTTATAGTTTCAGATGTAGATCTGTGATTCCTTTTGTGTGTTTTTTTTTAATATGGTGTAAGAATTTTAAGTTCTTTTTTTAAAAAAATATAGATATCGATTGTTCCAGCACAATTTGTTGAAAAGACCTTTTTTTGTTCACTGTACCTTTGTCAAATCAGTTGTCCATATAGGTGTGGGTCAGAATAGTAATTTTGAAGGAAGAATAGAAGTTGGCATAAATTCCTTCTCAGATCAAGAGAAATTTGACTCAGACGTTTATTGACTACCTCCTGTTGTCAGGTGAGAGGTTAGGCAATGAGGGTTTACAAAAAAATTAAAGAGTGAGTGATAGAGACTAAACCCATCATTGAAGCACAGTATAAAAGGACAGGGTTCTAGGAGCATGCAGAGTTGGAGGCACATGATCAACCTGTGAGTTCAGAGCATTCCAGGAGGAGAGTGTGTCTGAGCTGAGAACTCATTCTGGTTGTGAGTGGTCAGTGAGCCAAGGTAAAAGCCAGAAAGGAGGTGCCTGCAGAGAAGTATGCAGGTGCACAGCAGATCTGTGCATGTGTGCAAGCAGATGCAGTGTGTGTGTGTGTGTGTGTGTGCATGTGTGTGTGCCTGTGTGTACATGCTGTGTGTGGTGGATGTTTCGGTGGCTCTGTGGGTCCTGCAGTATTTCTAGACAGTAGAGAGGGACAGCCAAGAAGCAGAATAGAGGGTTTGGAATCTAGAACGGGCTCTGTCTGCCATGCCAGGGAATTCCACTTATTTTGAGATGGAAAGCAAAAAGCTGGGATTTGCGCCTTCAAGTGATCAGTCTGGCAGCTGTGTGTGGGCATCACCGAGGTGTGCTCTGCTGCTGGTGGTTAAAGCTCTGGTGAGAAAACCAAGTGAGAGGTAAGAGGTCGCAGCTCTGTAGCTGAGATGAAACAGTTGAGCAAGGATAGAGTGGCAGGAGGACTCAAGACAGAGGACCGATTTGAGAAATACTGAGGAGGTGAAACCAGGAGCAACTGGGGGTAAGAAATTGGTCAGTACGAGATGCCAGGATGGCTGGCAGGGCCATGAACTAAACTTAGGGACGTAGTGGGAGGAATAGCAGAGGGGCGGGGTGAGCTGTTTTAAGGAATGCGAGACGCTCATCAGATGGGCTCTGAACTGCATCACCCGGAAAGCTCTGGGCACGGAGGCAAGCAGGGGAGTCTGCACAGACCCTTGGGGTTCAGTACTCAAAGTGGGGCGGGAGAGGCATATGACCTAGGAGACTGGCCGCAGAAGCAGGGTGAGACCTAGGGAGTTGTGTCATGGGACCCAAGAAGGTTGAAGGTCTCAAACCAGAAAAGTGCACTCGCATTTCCTGTGTCAGGGACGGAGGAACTGGGTCCTGCGGCCTTAGGCCCTGGGTCCGGGCTGCATGAAGAGCTGTGTCATCTTTGGCAGCTTGCTCAACTGCCCCTTTCTTGATTTTCCCCCCAACGGGACAGTGCGCTGTGCATTGTAAGAGGACTAAATAGGACATTGCAGACCAGCAGCACCTGTTCTTCAGCCACCCCTGACAGACGGTAAGCAACTGTGCCCACTAGTGATAGAATTAGATGTGAGTACAGAGTTCATGAAAAGGTTGTAGATGGTGCCTTGATGAGTACAGTCTGCATGGGGCCGTGGGGACAGAGGAGATGGAAGCAGGTTGGAGAGACAATGGGATGACATGAAGTTAGTGAATGTTGAGTAATCACGTGAGAAGCCTGGCTTGACTTGCTGAGAGAGAAGAGAGTGCCACCGGGTCAGCATGGTCGTGGGGGGGTCCCTGTGCTGGGGGCTGCTCTGACTGTGCCTAGCACCAGGGGAGGAGCTGGTCTGGGAGAGACTAAAGATAAAGGGGAGCGTGGAGGCAGGTGCCAGAAGAGGGCAGGACAGACAGAATCTTCGGAAAGAGTTGGGGGGCACCAGGTTGAGGCAGTGCACCCTGTTTAACCAGCCTGTGGGTCGAGAGCGAGGGGCAGAGTGAGCAGGGAACGTATATGTAGAAGTCCTACCCCAGCACCTCAGGATGTGACAGCATGGAGAGGGGTCTTTAAAGAGGTGATTCAGCTAGAATGAGGCCACAGGGTGACCCTGGCCCTGTAGGACTGGCATCCTCATGAGAAGAGGTCGGGAGACAGACACATGGAGGGACGGCCTGTGCAGACTCAGGAGGAGCCGGCTTGAAGCCCAGGAGAGGGGCCTCAGGGGAGCCAGCCCCATGGCACATTGACCTCAGGCTCCCTGCTCCAGCCTCCAGAGCTGTGAGAAAATGAATGTCTGTGGACTTTGTTGGGGGTGTCCCTGCAGACAAATGTAGGCATAACGTTAGGGAGCTGGCAGTGGACCTGCATATGTGCCCAGGTGAGGACAGGTGGTGGGCACAGATGGTGAAGGTCCAGTGAACAAGGCAGTCAGCAGGGGGTGCCTCCTATGCATGAAGGGATAATCAGATCAAGGGCAGTAAAAGGAGGGACATGGAGAGATCACAAGTGCAGAGGAAGCTGATGTCAGTGAGTAACAGCTATGGGATGGAGGTATGATGGGAGGCAGCTGGGACCCCAGGGTTGAGGAGCTGGGGCTCTGTTTGGAGCACAGCTGGCTGACTCTCAAGCCATCTCTTCTTGTTAGCACAGGGCTCTCACGCTGAGCCAAACAGCGGTAGGCAGGTCTGAGATAATGCCTACAAAGACGCCCAGGGAAGTACCTTTATGCCCCCAAGAGAGTAAGAGCTTTTGAAAAGCTGAGAAATCTTCAGCAGTGAGGCTCTGAGAGGATCAGGGAACTAAGGGAGAGGGCCACTTCTTGGGGGCAAGCTCAGCCCATCTACAGGGAAGCAGGGAACAGAACCACTAGCTCTGGTGGCCTAAGGTCTGTGCATGGGCCCTGTCCCCATGTGGGACTGTGTGCAGAGCACATTCTTCTCGTGCCTCTGCATCACCTCAGGTCCCATATCTGCTCCTTGCTCTTGGCTCATTCCCTTAGAAGCAACCCTGGTGCCCATGAGCCCCCTGGTGCAGCTACAGAGGGTCTTGGCCTTCGCCCTCAAGGAGCTGAGGTTTAGGGGAGAAATACAGACAAATGGGCTCAATGAAAGTCCTTAGTGATCAGCGTCCAGTGAAGGGTACAAAGAAACTTCTGTGGGTCTTCTAAGGATGAGGGAATTCACTTGGGCTGGGAAATTGGAGGACTTCCAAAGGGAGGAGAGGTCACTCTGAGCTTTGAAGGTGCAAGCTAGCTGAGGAAACTCCTAGAGGAAAGGAGAAGTGTCCCTCCGAGGGAACTTGTGGGAAATCCAGGAACAAGAGAGTGCTGGATTGTGGGGAGCCCCGGGGGACCTTCTGTAACAATGGCCTCTGGGGGCCTCTGGGGGTCAGGGACCAGGGACGGAGGCAGCAGAGGCATGGGCAAGGGCAGACAGACCAGCCCAGGTCCCAGCACAGAGGTGTGTCACTGTGGGGTGCTGTGACTAGGAGGGCGCGCAGAAGCCAGACTGGAGGGCCTGATTTTCTAGAGTCTTGACTGGGAGCAGCCCTTCAGACAATGAGAGAGACCTGAGGACCAGGAGATCAGTGATATGCCCCTGCCCTGGGGAGTCCTGGGCACACTCATCAGAGGAGAGTCAGCGAATCTGCAGGGGCAAAGCCAGGCCTGCCAGCTCCTGGGGAGCTTTCCTCCAGAGTGGTCAGAGGTGAGGTCCTTGAGATTCAGTCGGGATGGAGTCAGAAGCTGCCCTGTCCAGGGCAGGAGCCTTAGACCTCAGAGAAACCTGGCCAGAGGGAAAATCTCTCAGCTCCTGGGAAGAAAGTTCCAAGGTACACTTGACCCTTGAACCACACAGAGATGAGGGGCACTGATCCCTGTACAATCAAACATCCATTCCCCAAAACTCGACTACATTTGTCCCTTGCTATCCATGGGTGGGGCTAACTCCAAGACAGGTCTCCCACTGATACCTAATGCGAAAAAGCTCACGTCCTTGCAGTCAGCTCTCTGTACCTGCAGGTTCCACATCCAGGCTGACTGAACCCTGAATGTGGAGTCCTCAGGTAGCAAAAAGGCTGCACAGTTCAGACCTGTGCTGCTACAGGTCAACTGTGAATGCCAGGGTTCACCAGCTCCCTGGGCACGAAGGAGGTATGTTGAGTGTGTGTAGTGTGGGAGGCCTTGGCACACAGAGTCCACGTGACTGGACAGGGAGGGCAGGCCTGGTCCCCGCTGTATTTCTCCACCTCTCCCTGCCCTCCGGCATCCCTCAGCCTCCCAGCCTCTGTATGACTGCCGGTCGCATTCTCTGCAGAGCAGTCGCAGGTGGAGAATGCCAGATGTTCCTGGTAGTCAGCAGCTGGGAACTCTGAGCCCAGGTGGACGACCTGGCTTGGAGGATACAGAGTGGCCAGGAACATCACTGCTCATTCTGTCCTGGGCATTCCAAACTCCTTCATCCACCCGCCCCTCTCTGGGGACAGCTGAACAGCAAAGGTGATGCTCAGGCACATGATGGGACACATGTGCCTCTGCTATGCTGAGGACTGAGCCTGCACCTCATCCTTGGCATCCAAATCCTGGAATCCAAGTTCCTGTTGTCATCCTAATTATTCCAATTCCTGCATGTTGATGCAAACAGTCGCCAGTTGCGGCCATTCCCAGCCAGAAATGAACCGTTGTCTAAAACAATCTACGAAGAGTGGTGCCCAGAATGGCTGGGGGTGGGCAGGAAGGAGGGCAGGATTATAGATCTTTATGAGCACCTGACGAATCCCCCCCTGGTGCAGAGTCCTGTATAGGATGCTGTATGGAGGAAAGAGGAGAGGGAGCTCTCAGTATAAAGCTCCCACATTCCCCATTCCTCCCTGGCTCCCATTCCTCTGGCTCAGTGTGCCCGGTGCCACTCTGTGATTTGGTTGTATGGTGTCACATGGCTGGCTGTGTCGTGCACATCTGGGTTGGTGTCCACACACTATCTTTGTCAGCTCAGGCTGCCATAATGAAACACCATGGTCTGAGGAGTTTAAACAGAGGCGTTTATTTCTCACAACACTGACAGTGGAGCAATGCAAGGTCCAGGGACAGCAAGTTCAGTTTCTGAGAGAATCTGCAACTGGCCTGCAGCCCTACTTGCTATTTATTCACATGGGGGACGGGTGAGAGAAAGGGAGGGTGTGCACACACTATTCTTCTTGTGTCTATTCTGCTGTAGGGAACTAATCCTACAGACCAGGGCCCCACTCTTGTGACCTCATTGAGCCTTAATTACTCTTAAAGATCCCATCTAAATGCAGATGTATTGGACATTCAGGCTTCAGCCAGTGCATTTGTGGCACCTCCTCTCCCACCTTAGTGACCCAAGTTCCCAGTTCACAGGGGCCTTGGGCATTTTCCAAGAGATATATTAATTTGTTCATTTCATTTCAGGTGATTCATTAAACCTTTAAGACATTGTAGATGGAGCAGTTGGCCATACTGAGGTCACATGTTAAATAGCTGAGATAGAGATAGAGCGTTGCCCCAGTCTGAACATCTGGGAAATTTCCAGTGGTCCAGGTCCAGCCAGTTGGTGTTTCAGAGATGCTCTACCTTGGTGAGTCTTTCTTTATGGTGACTGAAGGCTGTGAGCCCGACTCCTGTGACTTGAATGCTGGTGTCCCCTTGAAGTTCATTTGTTGAAAAGCTAACCCCCAATGAGATTTCTGGAGGTGGGGTTTTAGGGAGGTGATGAAGTGATCATGTTTAGATGAGGTCACGAGGTAGGACCCATGGTGGCATTAGTGGCCTCCTAAAAATGACCAGAGAGCTTACTCTCACTCCCTTTCTACTATGTGGACACAGTGAGAAACTGTCATGCAAATCAGGAAGAAAGCCTCCCCAGGACCAACCAGGCTGGCACCCCAATCTTGGACTTTTGGTCCCCAGAACAGTGAGAAATAAAAGTGTGTTGCTTTAAGTGAAAATAACAATGAGTCCTCATACCTGTGAGGTTAGCTATTATTCAAAAGTCTGGAAACAGCAGATTCTGGTGAGGATGTGGAGAAAAGGGAACATGCTTGAGCTGTTGGCTAGAGTGTAAATTGGTGCAACCCCTTATGAAAAGCAGTGTGGAGACTCCTCAAAAACTTGAAAATGGAAATCACATATGATCTCATCATCCCACTTTTGGCTATTTACCCCTCAAATACTGATTCACAAAGATATGTGCACCCCATGTTTATTTCAGCATTATTTACAATAGCCAAGAACTGGAAACTACCTAAATGCCCAGTATCAGATCAATGGATAAAGACAATGTGATATATATATATATATATATATATATATATATATATATATATATATATAGTGGGATATACTACATAGCCCTAAAAAGATGAAATCTTGTCACTTGAGACAACATGGGTGGAAGTAGAGGATTATACTAAGTGAAATAAATCAGAAGGATAAAGACAGATATTGGACAATCTCACTCATCTATGGGATATAAAGAAACAAAGCAAACAAACAAGCAAAACAGGAAACAACCCTTAGACACCTACAGTAGAGGTTACCAGTAGAGAAGGGATAGGGGGTGTGAGCAAAAGGTGATCAGGTTCAATGAGCAGTGGGGGAGGACTTTTTATAATTTGAGGGTGAGGATTAGATCAAAGTGACCTCAATAAATATTAAATTAAAAAAAGCTGTGGCTGAAATTGCCCAATCTATGGTGCCTTGTTATAGCAGCCCCAGCTAGTACACCTCCGCCCCCGCCCCCTGCCCCCACCTAGTGCACCCTCTTGGCAGCAGCAAATCCCAGAGGAGTCAAGCTTCTCTGAAGGGAAATGAGCTGAGTTCTAAGGGCAGTGTCTGTGTACAGCTGTGTAAGGTGACCTTGAAGGTCGTGTCCTTCAACCACTCCCTGTGAGTGTGGCCAGCTCATTTGACCTCTCTCACCTCCATTTTCTCATCTCCAAGAAGGATCATTCTCATCTCACAGACTTGCTGCAGAAATGAAGTGAGCTCCTGACCACCGGAGCTTATGCTAATATTGTTGCTGGATAAATGTGTCTGTTAATATAAAACTCCTGTGCCTGGACCCAGTGGCTCTTTCCTGTGACTTGTGCAGGATGCCTTGTGTGTCAGATGTCTCTTTTGTATGGTTGAAGGTGTAGAATAAATTCCTTATATTTTTAACAGTGAAACTTTTTTCCACCCCCCAGTCTTCTGTGGAGCCCATGTCTACAACTGATGGTGTAGATGTGTGGGTGGAACTGGTAGGGGCTAGAGAACCAGTGTGGGCACCCCCTCTGCTTCCTGAAGGAGTCCAGGGACCGCAAGGAGCACATTTGGGAATCACTCCTGCAGGTCAACCCGTGTCCCTTCGATTCCCCCAAGTCTTGCTGGGACAGCACACGAAAGTGTTTAGCTTTCTGCTTCCTGAGAAATAAGCTCATTCCGGTCTTGCTTCCCTGAAGTCCCCTGGTTGGGAGTTTGAGGTGATTCCAGACCACCACTCACACGTTTACAGTCCTGTGGCCTCTCCGGATACCGCCAGGGAGCATGGACTTTGCCACTTAACATACACAGGCTCATTCGATTGTCTGGGTCTTAGGCCACACCTCTGTTACCCAGTATTTGGCTAGTCTGTGTAAATAAGATCTTGGTTTTATTGTTCAATCAGGCTACTCATGTAAGTCAGTCCACATGTTAGAAAAAAAATGCTTTGTAACATTCTATGTCCTGGTTTTGGGTTTAGAAAGTGGGTCACAGTGGGTCTGGGAACAATATACAGAAAGACAGCATGGAGCCTGGTCTCTGCTGTCCGCACCAACTGGGCCACGTGTTGGTGAAACTATTTGACTTTATTCCCCAGGTGGCTTTCTGAGCTTTCAACCTCTGCAAGATATACTTGATATTTCTTTTTTCCCCGTACCAGCTTTATTGAGATATATTTCATATACCATGCAATTCAGTCTCTTAAAGTACACAAGTCAGTGGGGTTTAGTATATTCACAGGATCATGCTTCCATCACTGCAAATCAATTTTAGAACACTTACATCATCTGCCTCCCCCCGCAAAAAAACCCCCAACAAACCTCTACATTCGTTATCAGCTATTCTCCACTTCTCACTAACTTCCCCGCTTCCACCACTAGGCAACGGCTAAGCCATCTCTGTCTCTGTGGACTCAGCTGTTCTGGACATTTCAGATAAATGGAATCATCCCACACGTGGCCTTTCGCGCCTGGCTTCTTTCATTTAGTGTTCTGTTTTCAAGGTTCAGCATGTGTCAGTACTCCTCACTTTAGATTGTCAAATTATATTCCATTGCACAAATCTCCCACGGTTTGTTTATGCATTCATTGGCTAATAAGCATTGGGTTGCTCCCACTTGGGGCTGTTATGAATGATGCTGCTGTGGACATCCATGTGCGCTTTTGTGGAGCTTTTCAATTTTGTAACTTCCTCCACCGAAGAATGAATGATATCAGTAGACTCACTGGCTGTTCACAGCACCAGGCTGCAAGGCCTTCACACATGTTATCCTCGCAATATTTGCAACAGCCCAAGGAATTCCCTCATTCATTTACAAGAGAAGAAACTGAGATCCCTACTACGGGCTGGAGCTGGGATTTGAACCCAGGTCTCGGCAAGAACATGATACTTAACCGTTAACACTGTTTCCAAAACCTATATGTATTCCCCCACTCCAGTCATTCACATGAAGTCACACTGATTAAATTCATACAGTGTGCCACTTACATATATTGTCTTACTAAATCCTCACACCAACCCCGTGAGGTTCTCTTAGTATTTCTAATTTTCAGTGAGGAAAAGAAGTTCCGAGAAACTACCTAGTTCATGGTTGGCAGAGCCCAGGAGCCAGCCTTCAAGACACCACCGCTCTCCCTTCAAATCTGGCCTCCTTTAGCTCTCTCTCCCCTGGAGAGTTTCTCATCTGCTCAGAATGCCCGATCTGACGCCCTCTGCACCTCAAGCGTGTGTGTGCAAGTAGACAAATCCAAGAGGATCCCTCTCCCAGGCAGACAGGACCCCTGGTGGCCTGCCGTGGCATTACAGGTTCCCCCGTGGACATCTACAGTAGAATTCACTGCTACAAACCAGGATCGTTAGCATGTCGAGGACTTGCTTTGGGGACAGTCCAGAGGATGGCAGGGTCAAGGGGGAGATGGGAAGCTGTGGGAGAGGGCAGAGTACCAACTGTCCGTGTGGTTGCCTGCCCACAGCTGCTATCCTGGATGACCCCATGGAGTGCAGCAGAGGGGAGCGGCTTTCCATCACTCTGGCCAAGAACCGCATCAACCATGCTCCTGAGAGGCTGGGCAAGGCCAAGGTCGAAGTGGACATCTTTGAGCTCCTCAGAGACAGCGAGTACGAGACTGCAGAAACCAGTACGTAGAAGGGGCTGACTGCTGCTTCCCTTAACCACAGAGGAGGGGCTGGTGGTATGAGCTGCCCCCATCTCCAGGTCTGTGGTGTAGATCGTCCTAAGGGAGGAGGAGAGACACCCACCAGAAGGCCCTGTGGGGCTATTTGTCTGGATGAGACGGCCAGGTTTTGTTGCAAATCACGTGTGGAGTAGAATTAAGCAGAATATCATTCATTCATTCACCTACTCATTCATTCCTTCCTATATTGATTCATTCATCCCTGGACATTTTGTGCACAAGCAAAATCTTGTGTGTGATTAAGCCCAGTCCAAAGGGAGCTTAGTCCTTGCACATCTGATGGCATTGCTTTCTCATGCTGAGGGCAGTGTGATGGGAAGACATTGGGCCTCAGGATGGAGCTTCACCTCTCACTCTATAGGGAGCCTTGGACAGATCACTTAACCTACTTAATCTCAGTTTCTTTTTATCTGTACAATGGGAATGCGAGGCCCTGCTTTGTAAATCTTGCAAGTTTTGAGATTTGAACTTCTCAAAATACAGGAACTTCTCTGTGAGTGGCAGTGCTTTGGAAGCAGACATAGTCGGTCACTGAAGTCGCACATAATGAAGCCCCTATTGTGCACAGGCCACTACTTTTAATTACCCCAACAACCCGAGAGTTAGGTCCCCACTCTACAAAAGAAGCCAAGGCACAAAGACGCTGGGTGACTTGTCCAACCATTAGTCAATGGCCAACTAAGCCGTGAACCCAAACTCACATCATTACATCAGTGCCCGGTCCTCTGCACCACCCCTGGAATTCTGTGTGTGTGGCTGGCTTTATCTCGATGGCTTCTTAGGGTGAGTTTCCAAGCTAGTGGGTGGTGGCTGGTAGCTAAGCTGGAAATGAACAACTCCTGCTCAGAGGGAAGGAAGGGGCCTTTGGTCCTATTCCTGAAGACCTGAAGAACCTCCCATTTCCTCCCTTTCTGATCTATTCCAACCTTTAACAGCACTCAATGACAAAACAAAGTAATCTTTTGCTCAAGAATATCGTCAGATTTGGTCTTCTCTGGGCTATCAGTATTACGAGAGAAGAAATGCCTGCACACTGGCGGCAGGCAGTGGGTAGGATACTGTGAGGATCCCGAGCGGGCAGGAGGGAGGAAGGCAGCGACTTTCTCTGGCTCATAGCTTCTTTAATGCTCCTGTGTGTTGAATCCATGCTCTGCCCTCCCCAATTGTTTGCTTTCCCTGGCTTAATCATCATGGACCTGTCCCATGTGGCCTGGTTTTCTCTTTGTTTATCGGTTCAGGACACTTTTATTGAGCCCCTGCTGTGTCCCAGGCATGACTCAGGACACCATGCCTGGGGAACTAGGCAGCAAGTAGGATAGGCACAGCCCTGCCTCAGTGACTTACACTCTCTCACCAGCATGCACGTCAGTGGCAGCTTTCCTCAGTGCCCTCTGGTGTGGATTCCCCAGTAGAGGATCTGACTGGTGTAGCTCACCTTACCAAGATTGGTCTTATAAGGCTCAGGTATTGCCCAGATGACTGCATACCCACCCCTGGGGAGGTGCTCACTCCTGGAGGCTGGTGGTGGGTTCTTACCACGCAGAGCAGTGCTCCGAGGGCAGCAGGATCTATGCACAGTAGATTCCTTCAGAAGATGCCACGGGGGAGTAGGCACCTGAAATAGTCATTCCTTTATTAATTTAGTCCGTCCATAAATATTTAGTGAGTGCCTGTTATATCTATTATAAGCAATGAGGATTCAAGAAGGAACAGATAAAAATCCAAGCTGTCAGAGAGGTTAAATTCTAGCATGATGAAAAGAAGATTCACATTTTCCACATCTTCCAACTGAAGTCAGAAATACCAACGACAACTTCTTGAGGATCTCCCAGTTGAACCATAGTGTTTCTTTGTCCAGGAGGGCAGGTCTCAGATGAGAGTCCAGATTTCTAAATAGTTCTGTAGCCCACACTTTGAAAAATCAGCTCTTCCACCTATTTCTTTAGTTCTTCAGAGCTTCCCTGGCAGAACAGAAAGCACGCCTGGCCCATGTGGATGGGGGTCCTCAGCAGATGTAAGTCTCTCCCAATGACCCATGCAGCCTGGCTTCATGCAGCCAATATATCTAAAATATTAAGCCAGATGAATCGGGAATAAAGGAAACTGGTGTCTTTATTCCATTTTACAGAGCCCTGGGCATCTTCCTAGTGCCCCATTTTTAGGTGCCAAGTATTTTATTAGCATGTGCCCCTTACTTCAGTTTTCACGCCTCCATGTGTTTGAGGCATGATTTGCATTTGTTAGAAAAGAGGGCTTCTGGCTCTTTCTACCCCAGAGGCCTTTCATCTGAAATCAGAATTGCTCCCCACAAGGGATTTAAAACACCACCCAGATAGTTCACAGAAAGTTTCTAGAACAATGCTTTCCCTCCCAAAGTGAAAGGAGCAGTGGCTGGTGGGTCCGTGCATTCGCTGAAGCAGTGTTGGGGGAAGGGAGGCAGGCAGGAGATAGGGTCCCTGGGAGATGGAAGGACAACGGCCCCTTTTAAGGAGGCCAAATAGTATAAAGAGCAGGAATGTGGATTTTAGAATCAGTTTGACCAGGTTTAAATCCTAGCTCTACTCTTTACTAGCCATGTGACCATGGACACTCTGGTTAATTGTTCTGAGCCTCAGTTTCCTTCTTTATAAAATGTGGGTATTGGAAAATCACCTGTAGGGTTGTTCAGAGCAGCACACAAGATGGCAGGTAAGGTGCCTGGCATAACCAGTGTTCAAAGAGGGCGGCTGCTTTCTGTTATTGCCTCTGTTCCCTCGTCTACACCTTTGTACAGCCTTCCCCCGACATCTCACCATCCTGTCCCTCTCTCCTCTCTTTCACAGCTCAGACATCCCCCATGGCAGCTCTGTCAAGATCCCAGGCTCTTCCAGTGTCAGCCTGCCTGTGTGGCATCCATCCTCATTAGCTATTCTCCTCTTCCCAGTTTTCTGGGGTTAGTGCATCCCACAGCTTTGAGCTGTGGCAGTTGTGTTGGTCCACCCCAAACCAATCGCTGCTGTGTTGTCCTTGGGCTGGTGGCCCAGAGCAGATTTGCACGCTTAACATAAACCTGTTTTAGTGACTCTGGAGCCTCAAATAGCCCCCATGACCCTGTATTGCTCTGGGACCAAGGACTTGACTTCAAGAACACAGATGAGACTCAAGTAGTGACATCGTTTTTGCAGAAAGCAGCAGCCTTGATCTAAGCTGGGGTGATAGCCATCCAACAATGTGCAGTTGTGCTTACTGTGAGCAAGAGGGGGAGTTTCAGAATGTTCCAACAGGTCACACTGAATGAACAATCTTCCAGCGGACACGTCAGTCCAGGGGACCGATGGCTAGTTCAGAATTAAAGATTATGAATGTAAAGAAATGAAAGCCACTGGAGTTGAAAGTCAGCCTCGTCATTGGGTAGTTGAAAAGGAGGCTGGGAGATGGCATGTCCCACAGGGACACCCATTAATAAGCCTGTGCCCTGGAAAGATGCAAGTAGAAACCTGCCCGCTTCTGCCTGCTCACCTAGACTTTCATAGAGCGGGTCTGTGTATACTGAGGGTCACTCGCAAAGCTTCTTCCCACAGCGTCAGATTTCCTCCACCTCTCTGTCCTTTCCCCATCATTGCCTCGGGCTTCTTGATATGTGCCTTTCCATT
Organism: Solenodon paradoxus; assembly: GCA_004363575.1. Classification (NCBI taxonomy): domain Eukaryota; kingdom Metazoa; phylum Chordata; class Mammalia; order Eulipotyphla; family Solenodontidae; genus Solenodon; species Solenodon paradoxus. The sequence goes on along the minus strand of RJWH01002239.1, from coordinate 194,554 downwards.
TCCCTCTACACACCCCGCAGATCTGAACTACGAAGGACGACGGACAAGACCTGTTAGTCCTCTCCCTCCCGCCTGACCCTTCCCTCCTTGGCTTCAGTATTGTCTCTCCATCCTGGCCTTTCTTGTGCAGGGAGCTCCCCCAGGCCATGCCCGCCTCTGTTCCTATGGATCAGTGTGTCTCCTATGACTACAGTATTAGAGCTTAACCAAGCACCCACCTTCTTGTCATCCCCACACCCGGAGGCACCATCCCTGCTGCTGCCGGAGCCAGTTTGAGGTTTAATTTACTGCAGAGCCCTTGCCTCAGCCTTGGTTTGTCTCTGTGAGGCCAAGCGTGTTATCAGCCATCCACACTGCTCCCCTGGAAACCAGAGGCACCCTGGTTGCTGGACTGCACAGCCCTGTGCAGGCTGGTGGGCATGGCCTGGGTGTGCCCAGCTGCCTCACCCCTCTGATGAGAGCTGGTGGACCTTAGCTAAGTGGAAAGCAAGACAGAGGTATAGTGATGAGTCACAGGCAAACCTTCCCGGCCCACCTCTCCCCACATCACATCTGCATGACATGGACTCAGTAACACATTGAATTCAGTGCTTAGAAATCCCCTGGTCCACACTTCTCATTCGCAGCTGGGAAAACTGAGGTTCGCATCTTTCCCAACTGTGTCTCTGAAAGGGACAGAAATCTCAGCAGCTCTGTTGGGGGCTTGCCAGTGAGTGGGGGGCAGAGGTGGGTCAGAGGTGGGGGCACAGCAGTCAGAGAAGTCACCCTGCTTGAGCAAAGACGGAGGCATGGGGAAAATGGGGTGCTGGGGCACAGAGACGGGTGGGCACTGCTAAAGCAGGGGGCGTGTAGAACTGTGGTCAGAACTCAGGTTCTGGAGTTGGAGGCCCCAGGATCCTAGTCCTGGCTCTACCTGCACCTCGGGCCTCAGACTCCTCTCTCTCAGGTGAGAATAACCAGCAGTCTCACTGGAGGAGGTCACTGCAAGGGTTTAACGCCATGGTCACGGGAAGAATTAGAGGCCGAGCTCAGGACACTGGCTGGGAGAGCAGAAGGAAGTTTGTCAAGTGCTCCTCCCTCGGGGAGATGTAGGGATTCAGAGCCAGAAAGCCCCTGGTACATGGGGTTGCTGCTCACACCCAGGTTTGGGACAGGCCGAGGGCTCTGGCTGATATGTCCTCAGTGAGCAGAATCCATAACAGCTTCGAGTCTCTGACACCTGTGGCCTCTGACCTGGGAGGCTGTGAGTGGAGACCAGGCGTCCCTTCTCCTGCTCCCCTCAACTGGGGGTGAGCCAGGGCCATGGCACAGCGAGGAGCTGGTCTGGCGCACGAGGTGAGCCCACTCTTGGTCTTGCTCCGGGGATGCCAGGCCCTCGCCCAGTGTGCCGCCTCCCCAGCCACAAAAGGAGAGCTGCCCTCCTGCTCCACTCGGGCTCAGCCCGTGAAGTGTCTTCATGTGATCTGAGTTCCCCTGCCGGCCTCCAGGGCTGTGTTTGTTTGCAGAGTGACACGTGGGACCCCATTGCCAGTGAGGAGACCTGGCTCGTTCCCCCCACCCCCAGGAGGCTGCCCCTTCCCTGGAGGGCCATACCAGGTGCCACATTGAGACCCTCTGGACAGACGTGGTGGCCAGATCCTCCCAGGTGAAGATTCAGGGGAGGAGGAGCCTCTGTGAGCCCCTCCTGTCTGGCCAGGTTTCTGCAGTGACTTTGAATCCGGGCCAGAGTTGGCACCTTGAGGGGAAGAGTCCCCTTTTCCCAATACCCATGATGGGCTTTGCTTTCAGCAGCTGCTCCAACAGTTCCTTCCAAGTCCTCTGCTGGCTGGGAAACCTGGTTGTCATGGTGATGTCACTCAGGTCCCCCTGGTGCCTCTTAATGCTTGTTAGGAGGCAAAGTGTACCCCCGCCCGCCTCCCCGTCCTCATGGCTCAGAGACCTCACAGACACTAAGGGCTGGCAGAACCAGGGCCTGAAGGCTTCAGAGCTGAAGCCCTGTAGACCCAGTTGTATCATTTTAAGAAAAATATAAAGAACTTTGAATTATTGAGCAGGGCATCCTTCACAGGTAACAAAGGACCAATTCCCAGGTCCTAGGAAATCCCGGTCACAGCTGCTGGGGAGATGACAATTCAATTTCACAAACTCTTCTGGTGTCAGTTAATTTGTACAAACACCCATGGTGTGATACCCATGAATAGCTATGACCCCTGCCCTCAAGGAGTTTCTGATCCAGTGTGAGAGATGGAAGGGAGAGGCTCAGTATACATAGGTTCGCATGGAGTCTGGAGTCTGGTTGTGTTTGGAATCCAGAATGTTCCAGACACTGGAGAGGTCATATGGGACCTGCATACGTTAAGTAGTATCTCCAGTGGGGCTAGGGGCAGAAGCCCATACTCAGACAAATTCAGGCTTAAGTTCAAATGTCTACCTATTAACAATAGCTTTACCTCTGTCAATTTGGATCAGATTTTCTCATCAAATAAGTTTGATGAACACCATCCAGTTTCAGAGTCTCTGGATTGGGGAGCTGGGAATAAGGGATTGTGGTCTTCTCTAAGAGTTCATTTTTAGGAGAAATTTAGCCATCTAATGAGTCGTCTTGGGGCAGAAGCTGCTCAGGAATTCAGAAAATAAAGAAGCTGACCTGTCTCTGAGGCAGCTACAGCACAGAGTGGATGCAGAGGCATGGAATAGTATGAGTAGAGGGAGGGAGAGCTGCCTTTTGGCCTAGGGGCGAAATCTGAGCTGGGCTTTGGAGGATCTATAGGAGTTTGCCAGGTGGGAGGGCATGGGAGGGCCTAGGTGCTAATGGGCACTTCTCAGACAAGTGATTTTAAATGAATAAATGAAAATAGGATGACCAAGGAAACCAGTTACAGGGAAATGTAGTCAACGTATTTCCTTTTTTTTTTTTTTTTATTGAAGGGATATTGCATTTTGACATTAACTTTTTTGAGGTATACATAAAAGCAATTTTACATCTAATACAGCACAATAGGTTTACCAATATTCCCCTTTTCTCCTCCATTTACAATTAATTCCCTTTATCCCATTTTAACAGTGGTCTATTAATATATGTGCTTTTTTTGTTAATCTATTAAGTAGACAAGACAGGCTTCAGGTCTAACTGCTGGTGTAATTTCAAAGTCATTACGAATAGAAAAGATATTTCAAGATATCTGTAGCAGTGTAATGCGACACAGAGACATTTGTGACAGTCACAGCTACTATCATCAAACTGTGGTTTATTGCTACATTTAAACTGAAGGGAATGCTAAGTTCCAGATCCAGGTTAGCGAAAATAACGATGTCAGCTTTTGCCCCCGGCATGTTTACCGACCACTGACTTCTGTCCACATCGGTTAAGAAGACTAAGTCCAGGCTTCTTAAACTTTCAGAGCTACTTGGCAGTAGGCTCAGGTGGGACAATAGAGAGAATGTTTCAGGTGGACTCGTGAGCAGTGGGAGGGAGGTGCCAGGGAGAATAGACTGGAAGTGGGGAAAGGGGGTTGTTTAGTAGATCAGATCTGATTTGCTCATTGGAAGACATTTTTGATAATGACATTTACTTTTTATAATGACATGCTATAAAAGGAACACATGCTCATTATAAAGGAGGAAGGTAAAAATCATGGTGCCTTCCACTGGTCAAGACAGTCTCTTGTCTCCTTCCAGCCAATCAGTCTCAGTGAGGGGGAGGCCATGCTGTGCGGTGGTTAAGGAGTCAATGTCAAGTCCAGGGTTGGGGGTTTGAACTCTTACTCTGTGCTTTCAATTTTCTGTCGTCTTTAATCATCTGTAATATGAAGGTGACAGTAATAGCCATACTAGTACCTGCTCATCAGGTTGTTTGGAGAATTAGAGAAGTCAATTTGTTTTACATGCTTAGAATAGGCCGACTTTAGCATTCAATAAATGTGAGCCATTCCTCAGTGTGTAACTATTTTCTGTATTTGCTTAGTTGTAGCCTTCATGTAGCTATACATATAATTTGATATCCTGCTTGTTTCTCTTAATGTTATTACATAAATATTTTAATACTATTATAAACGGTTCGTAAGCATTTTAAATGCCTAAATAATATTCCATTTGCGTCTCTAACCCACGCTTGAGATAACTGCTCCCTTACGATTGGACATTGAGTTCATTTCCCATTTGCTTCATTGTGGGCCAGCTCTATGGAGCACCTAAATCTGAGCTAGCCCAGAGAAAGAGGTGGGGTGTGCAGAGATAAAAGCACAGGCTTTCTTTTCTGCAGGAGCCCATAGACCTTGAGAATCAATTTGCCTTGCTGTTTGGAGAGTGGATTGGAAATGAGAAATCCTGGAGGCAAAGAGCTCTTAGGAGAAAGGTGGAAGGGGCTGACCTGGAACAGTCAGTGGGCAGGCATTTGATCCCAATGTGTATTTTGAATGAATAGAATCAGTGAGGGAAGGTGGGGAGCAGTCCAGGGGGACTCAGATTTGAACTTGAGCTGGAAGGGTGAAGCAAATTGGTTATAATCTTGGACTTTGGTGCCAGGTTTAAACCCAGCTCAGTCATATATTATTTCCTAAGCCTCAGTCCCCCCATCTATAAAGTAGAGATAAGAAACAATTATTCTAAACATGCATGTACTGACTTACTTGAGTTCTCACAACAACCCTATAAGAGAGGTGCTGTTAGCATCCCATTTCTATAATAGGAAGGTAGACCCAGACAGGTGCTATCACTCGCTCAAGGACTCACTGCACGTAGTGACCAAGCCAAGACTCAATCCAGATGGTGTTGCATCAGAGTCTATGTTTTTAATGAGTGGGCATTCTGCACCTGTGTGGGCATGATTAATATCTGACCAATAGGAAGTCCCCATGGCTACACCCAGCAGCTGGTTGGGACCAGGCTTTGTCTACATGATTAGACCAGAGTGCAGGGCATCTGGGCAGAGAGGAGAGTGAAGCCCCAGGCCAGGGTGCCATTGCCCAGAAAGAGTGAGCCCTGAGTGAACCTGATGTAGCAGATGGGAGAAGGAAGACGAGTCTGCAGAGGGGACGGGCAGAGTGAGCAGAGAGGCAGAGTAGAATCAGGATTGGACACTTTACAAAATTCAGCCTGAGGCATCAAATCCAGAAAAGGAAGTAGGATGAGAACCAATAAGAGGTCACTGGTGACCTTGGAAAGTAGACTCATAAAACAAGATGAAGTGGAGACTTCAACCTCAACAGGTTGAGAAGAGATGGGCAAAATGTCTGTAAGGAGAAGGACAGACAAAAGGTGACTGGGAGAGCTGCACGAACAGCAGGCAGGCTGATGGACTTGGATTCGGATCCTGGCACTGGCCTTGGTAGAGGTGTGACTTTCCGCAAGTTGTTTGGCCTCTCCAGGATGTTTTAGCTCATCAGTGAAGGCAGGACCTAAAATGTGCACCTACAAACCCCATTGTAAGGAATTGATGGGCCGATGAATCTAGAGCGTCTAGTAGGCAGGTCCGTTGGCTGAGATCACACAAATGCCTTACATGGACACAGAGTTATCTTTGAAGAGTGACCTTCAAAGGTGGAGCGGTCATGGCTGCTCTGCCCCTTGGGTGGGATCTGACACAGCCCTGCTGGCCACAAGGCCAGGTCAGCTGAGATCCAGATGTTGCCAGATCCCGCAGGTCTGTCCTTCAGGTGAGAAATTGTAGAGCTGGAATTTGAACCCAGGTGCTCTGTTCCCTGCCCCCCATGTGTCCCAGCAAGCCCACCACTTGGCCGTGTGGCCCAATGATTAGGATTCTCCTAGGTGGAAACCCATCCAGGTGTGCCGCAGACTGAATGAGGATCCTTGGGCTGATCCCTTAACCTCAGCTTGCTGGCCTGGGAAATAGCTCTATCTGACCTGTGATGGGAGTCGAGGAAAACATGTAAATGTGGGTTTTGCAGAGAAGGGAGTTTTGTGGGGTGATGCACCTGGTTGCATATCTGGGGGCGCTTTTTGGTTCTGAGTCACCTTGTATGTCCTGAAAGTGTTCTCCTGCTTGCTCTCCTCACTTCTTCCTTTTCCTCTGTCCTTCCTTCCAGGACTCCAGCATTTTAAAATCTTAGATTTCCTCCTCTTCTTACCACATGTCCCACTCATTACTCATACGCTCAGCAGATAGGAGCTGGAAACCTACTAGCTAGAGGACATTGTGCAGACATAGAGGGAGGAGTTCTTGGGATTTAGACAATCTACAGGCTGGAGAGGTGTAAGGAGAAGGTGATGCGTGAGGTGTCCCCGGCAGGGAGTATAGAGGAGGGAAGCTCACTTCCCATCTGGGAAGCACAGAGCACAGAGCCTTCCGGGAGGTCAGGGAGCCTGTGACCCTGCAGGGAAGCTGTGGACTAGGCCCCAGGAACAGTGGTGGTGCCCCTGCCTGGCATTCTCTTCTCTCTCCTGCTCCTTTTGTGGTCAGCTCTGTGGGCTTGCTTCTCTGCCTGTGCAACCTCACTGCCCTTCATCTCTGTTTGTCTGCATTTCTTCCTCCCTGACTCTCCTACTTTATATTTGAGGAGATAGCAGAGCACCCATTTTGTGACTGGGCCCCCCACACCCATTCCGCAGGCCAGGGGGTGGGGGTGGGATGGATGCCGCAGGGTCCTGCATTAGCCTCTGTCCGTCAGTGACAGCTGGCCAGTTGTGGCTGTATGTTTTCATCACCTGGGTCATTTCCTCATCTACTACCATTCATAAGCTCCAATGAAAGTGTCCTGGGGCCCAGCAGTCCAAGGGAGGAGGGGCACGGGGTTTGGGAGCACTGGTGGGGCAGGGCTGGGCAGAGGGGAGGGGCAGCCGCGTGAAGACTGAAGATGCACGGTGTGCGCCCATCTGATGTGTGCCTTCTTTCCTTTCCTGCCCCTGCTCTGCCTCTGCAGTGTGTCAGATCCTCCCCAAGGGGGTGGTTGCTGTCCTGGGACCCTCCTCCAGCCCAGCCTCCAGCTCCATCATCAGCAACATCTGTGGGGAGAAGGAGGTGAGTGCTGGGCTGGGTCGGGGGAACCCCTGTGGGCTGGCAGCCTATGCCCCAGGCCCAGAGATACCCTGGGTTCTAAAGGACAGGAGAACCCTTCAGGCTCCCGGTTGTGTGGTTGGACTCAGGAGCAGGGTCACAGCAGGATTCTCAAGCTGAGCACCTCCAGCTTAGTGTCCTTCAGGGGGACCCTTGGGGACAGCGGGGAGAGGGAGAGGGTGAGGTCTGGGAGGCCAAGAGGGCAGCAGCCTGAGCCCCACATGGTTTTCTGTTTGTATGTTGGAATTCTGGGGAATATCCTTGGGGGAAGACATTGCTACATTTAATTGCTAAAATAAAGTTTGAAAGTCTCTGTTGTATAAATTCTCTCAAAAAGGGATTTATTTTGCTTGCTTTCTCATTCATCAATTACAGTGTTTACTTCTTCAGTTAGTGAGTTCCTCCTTAGGTGTAACTTTGAACTAGAATCTCACTGTTTGAATCATTTCCTCAAGTTCTAGTTCCTTGAAAGATAAAGATGATCAGGGATGAGATTCCAAGTCACGGTCCCCTCCCAATTCCAGTAACTCTCTCCCTCCTTCTCCCCTAGAGAACACACTAGGACTTCAGAGTCTGTCTTTGCTGGAACCTCTGCTATTCCATCTTAGATTCAGGTCTCTCCCCTCAGATGTATCCCTGGAAGACAGTGACAAAATGACTCCTATCCTCTCTCTTTGCCCCACTACCCCCTGGCCCCAGGGTCTTCTAGCAGGATCCTTGGGGAGCAGACGAAAGCTGGTGGTGAGGGGCACAGGGCAGGAACCAGGGAGGGACAGGACAGAAGTATAATCTTGTACCTGTCCAGGTATCCAAAGGCTCAGCCTTCCAGAAGCTGTGGCCTTAGGAGGACCCAGTTCAGAGAGAGAGAACAGGCACCCTCCTTGGGGAGCTGCCCGCAGAGGCAGCAAAGGGTAGACCGGCCTGTGCCCTGGCCCCGGCCCTAAGGTGGACCTACCCTTTGACATCCCACTTATTACCAGAGGGCCCAGTGAGTCCCAAGACTTTGGGTAGGTGGTGGGCACCCTGTTTTCTGAATCCACTCAGAGCTGGTCCCGGTGACTAAGCCCTGTGTGGCCCTAGTCCAGCCCTTCCGTTGCTCTTGCACCTGGTACCTGCTGCTGCCCCCAAGCTCACTGCCGTGACCATGCTGCGCTTGACAGCACCCTCCCTCTGCCCCCCAGGTGACCTGAAGGATGATGTCTTGAGCCCTCTGTCCCCTTGCGGTGTGTCACAGTGGGCCCAGGAGGCAGACCTGCTCTTTCATGGAAACCCCGCCTGCTAGAGTCTGTACAGGTTGTTACTGGCTGTGTGCCCTTCACGGAGTGAGGATCCAGGACTCCAGCCCCCATTCCCTCCTCTCTCCTCTTTCCCTCCCCTCCATTCATTTTGCTCACCTCCCCGTCACCCCAATCCCCTCTCCTAAAGTCTTCCTCTCGGGGTTCAGGGGAGATTTCATTTCAACTAACCCCTTCCTTGGTCCCATTTGGCATCTCAGGCCAGAGGCAGCCATCCCCCCGTCCTGCCGCCATCCCTCGCCGTAGGCCGGCCAGCTCCTACTGCCCAGGAGGAGCTCCTTTGTCTGGCCAAGTTTCTTCCAGAACAACCTTTCCTCTCAGATGATGCATTTATTTTAATATTGTATGAGGCCAAACTGCTTTACACTGATTCTCCTGACTCCAGGGAAAGAGCTGGAATCCTCACCTTAGAGTTCATTGCTCTGAAAGCTGCCGGCGGCTCCGTGGCTGCTGGGGCTGGCTGTCGGCCGCCTTGCTGCCCTCGTCTCCATTCTGCTCACCTCTCCTGTCCCCTGTACTCCTTCACTACTTCTGGGATGCATTCACAGGTTTATTTTGGGATTGATCTTTGTCCTAGAAGCAGAATCAGCAGTTCAGCCTGGGCCATCATTGCCTGGGCTCACAGAGGCGCCTTCGAGATGATGGGGCAGAGACACCCACCAGCTCTTCTTCCTGGGAAGCCCCTCCACCCTCCTGCTGCACATAGAGCTGCAGGAGCTTCGGGGGAGCTCCTAGACTTTGGGGCAAAGAGGGACAGGAAAGAGAAAGGCATTGTCTAACACTGATTGCATACTAGGTTCTGAGCTAGTCCTGCCTTCACACACAGGGTCTCAGTTGACCCACCTGAAGCTCTAGGAGGCACCTACTGTTCTCTCCATATTAATGAAGCTTTGCTAGGTTAAGTGCTTTGCCCCAAATCTCTTAGCAGAACCTGAATGCAAACCCAAGTCTGGAGACTCCCAGTCCCATTTGCACTTCGCATTCTTGAATCTTTCCCCTAATCCATCTTCAGGATCTGTGGATTCAAGAGTATCTCAGAGAGTACCGTCTGCTGGGAGTGATTTCATGTCTAACATTGCTGGTGCTTCGGAGGCTGAGGTGCCCCAATGTGCCAACTGGCCAGCCTGGTGCTCTACTCCTGCCCAGCCTTGGCCCCATCTTGCTCCTTTGTAACCTCTTATCCTTTCAAGGTGCATTTGTTATTCATCTCAGACATTTGTATGGGATGCAAAATGTAAGCAGGAAGAAAGACCCACACAGATCAACTTTGCTCTTTAGAGTCTTTTATCCTAACTCACCAGGCTCTCCTCCCTTCTCCATTTGTCAGTTTCTGCTGGCAAATATTGATTGTCCTCTCTCTGTGGTTCAAGGGCTAATCCTAGGCGAGTGGAGGAATTTCCCCCCCTAAATCTTTAAACTCCCCTTACTCCAGTCTCAGAGGAGCTCTGGTCTCTGGCTGACTTCTTCCAGAAACTGAAAAGGAAAGGTAGCAGAATCCTACAGAGACCATCTCAACATTTTCCCAGACTCCAGGCTAGAGCAGGCAAAGAGTTCTTCTGCCATTCTCTCTGAATAACCCTTTGGAAGAGCCAGCCAGCTCATCAGGAGGAAGTTCTTCCTGCTGTCTACCCTCAGCCTTACCTGCGTTAGTACCAGCAATCCAAAGTCACACTCATTAATTTGGCTCTCCCATGGGGCACGGGTCTTAGGTATGGATGAGGGTTGAGATTTCAGCCCCAGTTCTGATTAGAGACACCAAGCGGCCTTCCGCTCCCCAGCTCTGGGTACCAGGGATGAGGTGACAGAATAAAATCAAGGTGGATGGCAGCTTATTACGTTTTAACTTTCCTATTACCTACCCAGTCGCCTAAGCCACCAATAAAGCAGCCATCACAGCCTGTTAATATCTCTTCCTGGGAGACGAGAGGCAGAAGGCAGGGGCTGTGCCTCCTGGAAATTTCAGTAATAGATCCAGAGGGGAGCTGACACTATCGTAATGAAGCCAAAGCAGGTATTTATTTACCTGGCTCTACTGAGAGTCTCTTGATGGCTCTCAGCCTGTTGTGCTTCCTCTGCTCTATGTGTGTCTATGAAGAAACCCTCCTAGGGTGTCACTGAGAAGTTTTGGGGAGCTGGTTTACACATGTTGATTGGCTGGGCCGATGTGGCTTTGTGTTTGGTCCCCCAGACACTGTTTTCCTCTCTCTGCCATCTCTGCTCGGATTTATTAACTGCAAATCAAATATAAGTACTATGTCTTCTGGGGCCATTTGTCTCTCTGCCCAGCAGTGGGGAGATCTGAGAGCTAAGGCCTATTCTCTTACTTTCTCAGGACCACAGACCCCAGCTCTGAGTCTACCATACATTTTACACAGATCTCTGGCCAAAAGGTTTCCCACAGGGTCCCACAGGGTCTTCCTGTCTTAAGTATTTTCAGAGATGTCATGTTATTTTTCTCTCATCAGCAGCTGTCCTGGCCCCATAATCATGTGGCAAACGTCTTTTGTCACAGAATTTACCCTCTGCAGCCAGTCCTACTCACTCTTTCTTTCTCACTCATTCCGGATCCTTCCTGCTATTCACTTTTGCTCCCTTCCAGGTCCCTCATTTCAAAGTGGCCCCAGAAGAATTTATCAAGTTCCAGTTCCAGAGATTTACAACCCTCAACCTCCACCCCAGCAACACCGACATCAGTGTAGCTGTAGCCGGGATCCTGAAATTCTTCAACTGCACCACGGCCTGCCTCATCTGTGCCAAAGCAGAATGTAAGTTTCCCCAGGCCGCCCTACCCAGACATCCTGGTCCTGTTGATTTCAACCTGACTGATGTGTCCCCTGGCTGGAGATGTTCCAGAAACATAGGCTCCGTGAGATGGTGGATGAAAGCCAGTGTGTTCGGGCATTCCCGCATGTCCTTGGCCGTTTGACCTCTGTGCCTGTGAGTTGGAGTGAGGTCCAGGAACGCCATCTGCCAGAATTCCCTGGGCGTGGGCAGAACATAGGGGAACTGGGTTACAGGGAGACTGGCCAACCGCCAAGCCCTTTTGCATCTGCAAACTCAATTCCCACATTCTCAGCTTCATTGTTAAAGAGAGAGAGAGAGAGAGAGAGAGAGAGAGAGAGAGAGAGAGAGAGAGAGAGAGAGAGAGAGAAAATATAAAATGGAATGCATTTGTACTTGATGGGTTGAAGAGCTTCTTCCCCTGGAGAGTGGGTTTTGCTGATGGAACAAGGTCCAAGGTCAATTTCTGATAAAGCATTTTTTTTGCAAATGCAGGTTTTAGAAATGCATTTTCTCCAACTCTCAGACAATTTGTGACAGAAATTTAGTGTTTATGAGATTTAGCTAATTTAAGCCAGCACCTTCCAGCAATTCTGCGCCTCTGGGTGCTCCAGGCAGCAGCTGTGTTCACACATGTGGTCTGGCAGCTGCTGGCCACTGGCTGTGCCTGGAGCCCTGTGTCCAAGCCCCAGGCATCTGCATCCGGTGCAACTTACCTGTGCAGCTCACCTGTGCAGGTCTTAACTGCGGGTCTAAGGGTACTGTACTGGCACAGGGATCCTTGCTGTCCGTGCCTAGTGGCTTCAGTCCTTTCTCCACCCTAGGGTCCCTGTGCGTAGGAAAACCACCTTCTTTACCTGCCTGCCTCCAGGAGTTCATTAATTTCTTCACCACAGCTGGGGCTGGGCAACTCAAGAACCAAAGTCCCTGAGTCCCATGGAACACCGCGGCTTTTCTACCCTCACTGAATTAGCACAGGGCCCAGTGGGCTGGGGGGCCTTGGAATCCCCATTTGTTCAATTAATTTAAAATCCAGTCCTTCAGACTCACTCGTCATGTTTCAAGTGCTCGACAGCCCCATGTAGGCTGTGTAGAGGCAGAACAATTTCATCATCACAGAAAGTTCTAGCGGACAGCGCAGCTTTAGATGATAAGTGTTTTGTGAACAGAGTATTTTGCAGGGAGGGAGGGAGAGAGAGAGATGATGGAACCACTTCACTCTACCGCCGCACCCCCCTCCATGGAGACAGGCCACACACATTAGCAAGAACATGCTGAGCGGTTGGTTCTGTGGCCAGAACAATATCCCTTCATCATCTACCAAACAGATTTGACTATAAGCCCCCAAAGGATGCTGAGCCCCACCCCCACAGGGGGCTAGTATTTGCTGAAGGCAGTTGAGAAACATCTCAACCCCCAGGTGGCCCTTCCCGTGGGGTATCTGATTCTCCCTGGAGATTTCTGGCACAAGCCCCCTCAGGCAGGACTGGACGGTGCACACCAGACACATACACATAGCAGGAATGTTGACACAGAGGGTGGACTATAAACACCTCCAGACAAAGATTCTCCTGCAGTCATCCCCACCAGCCTGCGGGGAAGTCCTTTCTTGTGTCTAGCGACAGTCCCTCTCGCTTTTAGGCTGGACCCTGTTTCTACTGCCTCAGCTGGTGCTGGGCTTTGGGAAGGGAGCTGATCAAATGTGGGTTAGGCATCTACTGTGTGCAGGCACGGCTGGATGCAGTTGCCTCCTCGCATGGTGCATTCCATTAGAATGATGACTTTCCTTGACATTCAACCAGTTCCTCAAAGGTTACAAAGCGCTTCACTTTCCCTCCCTCCTCCCATCATTCTAGAGGAGAGAAAACAGTCTTGGAGCTATTAAGGGATTTACTTATGACCAGCCAGCAGGTACCTGGCAAAATCTAAACTTAACCTAGGTCCTTGGAGCTGGGGCCTCCTCACCCTGCCCCATCCTGGTCTGCCCAACTGCAAGTGGCGGCTCATCATGGGCTCCTTTGGGAGATACAGTGTCCTTCAAAGGAGAGATGCAGGCCAAGGACAAGGATTCCTTGCCACACTCAGACCAGTCCTGGAGAGGATGAGCTGACCCAAGGGTCCGCAAGACCACCCTCACCTGGGGGGCACATCAACCACACCGCACTCTCCACTCATTGCCAAGGACCCTGCCCAGTGACCCCACCCCACCCACCAGGAATGAGGGAGGAAGGTAGAACAGAGAAGGAGAAGTTCCAGGGCCAAGAGGATTAAAAATCTAATCAAAAGATGAAGAACTCAGGGACCGAAAGAAATGCAGCTCAGAGCTTGGGAGGAGACACTCTTCCATCTTCCTTATTAGTGCCAGCCGGAGAGACACTGCAAGTTGAATTAAGAACAGGAATCTAATTCTATTTTCCAGCCATCAAAATTAGGCATAACAGAGATCATTCCATGGGGAATCATACCACTTACTCTGCTGCTTCCCCAAAGTAGATTTTTAATAAGCAGATTTTAGACCAAGTAGAGAGGTATTGCGGGTTACATTATTTTTCTGTAATGGGAAAAAGTAAGTCAGAATGAGTTTTAATGAGGCTGGGGTAGGAGGTATATTGAGGGTCCCAGGCCTGGTCAGTCCACAGATACCAGAGAGTTGGCTATTTGGGGGCTTCCAAGGAGCTGGGGTTCCCCACAATGGCCCCTGACCCATTTGGTGAAATCACCCAGACCTGCCACAGTGCTGACTTCTGAAACCCTCACGACGAACTTATGGTCCTCAATTCAGGCAATCAGAAGTGTGCTATGTATTTTCTTGGTACTTTGTACATAGAGCAGATCATTTTTAAAAGTGCTTGTCTTCGTGTACCCAATCATTTTAATGTCCTTTTTGAGTCTACATGCCCTGTGTCCCTGTATCTGCTGCCACTTCCTTGGGAAAGTGGCCTAGGCACCCGTTAGCCTATGTTGTCTCATCTTTACAACAGGGACAGTAGGACCTCCCCTGCAGGATGGCCGAGGAGGTGGAATAGGAGATGCCCACACCTAGGAGTAGCTCGCTGTGCCCTTCCCGCCCTCATCAGATCCCTCTTGCACAAGGACAGGTATGAACCTGCATCAGCAGGGGCCAGTACTGTCCTGGTTCCACCCTGGTGCTCACTAAACCCTGTCCAGGCTTGTGCAGAGGAACAGGCTCTGCCAAAGGCAGAAGAGCCCTCTTTGCAGTCAAACCAAGCTGCTCCGCTGTCAGGAGCCGCGTGAAGCTGAGCCGATCTCTCTTCCTCTCTGAGCCTCAGGGTCCTCCTGTATAAAGTGGGAACAATAACACCTCTCAGGGTGACTGGGTGGAGGGTGTCTGGGACCAGTACACAATGCACATTTAATTGCTATTCTTGCATCCTGCAGCCTAGAAGGAGTAAGGGTGGCATTGTAGCGAATAACCCCGACCCTTGCTGAGTGCCTGGCTGTAGTGGGCCTTCCCTGTTCCATGAGATGCTGTGAGGACCAGTAGCTAAGTGATACAAAATTAACCATCTACTGAGCTCACTATGGGCCCAACTCTCAGCTCAGGGTGTCACATGAGCCCGTGCAAACCTCCCAATGACACCGAAGAGGGGCTCTGTAAACATTCTTGTCATATTCATGACCAGATGAAGTCAATGTTCAAGGCTCCATGGATCCTGCTCTCCTCCCCCTGCTACTCCCATACCATGGAAGAACAGAAGTGGGGAGCCCTCCCTCCTATTTGTGGAAGAACCAAGGCCTGCCCACCTGCTTGAGTTGGTGAAGCAGGCTCTCAAACTCTGATGTCAGTCGCTGCCTCTCTCCGGCCTGGGCGATTTCCTGTCCACTGGGAATAATAATCCCTGCCTCCCAGGGCACTTGTGTGTTCAGTCCCCAGTAGGCAAAGTGGGAAGCAGTGGAGTATTCCCAGAGCTGGACACCAGCTAGAACCTCACCTTGCAGGTGGGAGACCAATGGGTGTGCAGAGGACACGCATTCAAACTGACTGTCAGAGAAGGGGACCCGCTCAATGGCCAAGCCTTCCTGTGGGCAGCCCTCCTGAGAGCAGAAGCCTGGCCTGCTCTCCTCCACTGGTCCCCGTGCTCTGACCCTCCCCCTGACTAATCTTGAAACCAAGCGCAGGTATGGGTGGGGCAAAGCAGGGAGCAGGTCAAATGGCTTCTTCAAGCTCTTGAACTTGTTCTATGTCCTTCCTCGTCGGTGGCACCCTGGACTCTCATCCTCTCTCTGATCAGATCTGCCTGAGGGAGAAGTCTGGAAACTACATACCCTGAGCACATGCCCCCGCAGAGGGAAGGCGATGAGGGCCTAGCAGGCTGAGGGCGCTGGGCAGTGACACCCTCCTACTGCCTCCCTAAGTCTCCACTGCCGTCTATACCAGCTGCCTCCCTCGAGGTTTCCTGTCCTCCTGAGAACATGAGCATTTTCCAGAACCCAAGCCAGCAGCCAAGGGAATCAGCCACTGGAGAGGAGGGATGCTAGTGGCAGTGGTGTTTATTTTGATTTTTGATTCAGAGCTCTCTGCGTCCCCTGCAGATCCATCACTTAGGTATCTGTGTCCTCATTCAGCACATCAGTCCTGTCCAATGATGGCTGTGCCTTTCACAGCGTCCTCCTCCCACGCCTCCTGGCCCCTGCCTTCCAGTTCCAGAAGCCAGGCTCCCTCCATCTTCCCAGAACAGCCAGCCTGCTGGGTCTCTCATGGATCCATACTGCTGAATCCTGAATGAGATTAATAGGTTCCCCAGGCCCCTCTCAGCCTTGGACTTGGCAGGCAGACCTACTGCTAGGCTGAGGTTTCTGCAGGAGAGGAGAGCTGGGAGGTGGAGGAGAGTGGGGAAAGAGAGCCCCTTTTAACCCCTCTGGTGGCCGTTGCCTTTGGCAAATTCCTTAGTTGCACTAAACAGACAGCAGTGAGAATGACACCTGGAAAATGCCAAACACACTGAACATCTCTTGATTTTTCTTCACATAAATACACCTCACTTTCCCTTCTGCAGTTTCCTTCCACTGCCTAGAATTTTGAGATACTCTCTTCTAACTCATAAAAGTGGGGGATTTCTGAGCTGAAAAGACACCCATACTCTTCCATCCAACTTTCCATCCATTGGTTTAGTTCCCTCTACACAGCACTCAAGAGGGACTTCAGTCTTCCCTTGACTAGCTTTGGTGACGGATCTCGCTGCATCTTGCAACCCATGCATCTCTCAACAGTTCAAACAGGCTTGTCCACTTGTCAAGCTAAGTCTCTCTCCCAGTGACTTCTGTCCACTCACTGTTCCTCAGTCTTGTCCTTGAGGCTGCCCAGAGCAAGTCTGTCTTATGACAGCCCTCCCCACTCTTTCTCAAGTCAGCCACCCCCTTCCTTCCGCTGCTGCTCGAGTCATGGTGTCTGTTCCTCGCCTGGCAGTGCTTTTCCCTGCCCTTTACAAGGTAGAGGCTCCTCCTTCCCCCACAGTCTGCAGTTCAGTCTGCCAGCACCATGCACCCCACCTCACACTGGGGATGTGCCCAAAGTTTGAGATGGGGTCCCTACCCGACATGGTGAAATAACTAGCAATATGTCATGTGTCATAATATAAACATACGCATGTTCCATCACTTGTTTCACATACTGTCCACTGAAGGGCTGTGTTTGCTGATTCAATAATAAATTTTGGAGCTCAGAGGAGATGGGATACAGGAACAGTGAGGGTGTGAATGGGCGAGGGGACGAGTGAACACCAGATCTCGGAAGCACCTAGGTGGGGGTACTTTTCGCTTGCTCGCTCCTCTGCTAGCTCTGCAAGTCATTTTCCTTGTCAGGACATTGGGGTGCCTGGAGGACAGAGGATTGCTGGGCCACCTGGCAGTCCTGGAGCTGCGACTCACATCAAGTCTTGAGCTCTTTTTGCTGCTCCGGATGGGGTCCTGACTGGGAAGGGGATGGCTGGCAGGACGTCATGGGCGGGGATGGGACCTCCTGAGGACTCGCTGTCACTCTCCCCTCCACAGCCCCCACCCTGCCTCTCAACACAGTTGGATGAGACAGGGATGCTGCTTCCTTGTCTGATGGGTGGCAGAACAGCCCAGCCAGTGGGGCTTGTTAGTCCCAAGTAGAACAGGGTCTCCTGCTGCTCTAACATCCGGGGCGCTTTTATGGGGAGCTCAGTGTACCTTCCAATGTCAAAGGAATGCAGGATCCCAGGGCGCCTTCTCCAGGTGTCTCCACGCCTTTCCTCCCCAGGCTGCCCTGTTTCACTCCACTGAATTCATGGCCAGTCTGGAGAATCCCAGGTGACTTGACCTCCTTCCTAGACAGGCTCCAAAGAGTCTCTCTGCCACATTCCAGGACCCAAGGGGCTCCTTCTGCCTCTCTGCCATCGCATTCCCGGGGAGGTCTTTTCCAGAACCAAGGAGAGGGTGACCTCCTTGTTACGGCACCTTTGGGTCACACACTTAGACCTTTGTGCAGGTGGGATTTCCCTTCACATCTCTCTGAGGAAGCTGCTGTGAATATCTTCTCATTTTTATGGAGAAGACAAAATGCAGCCGTCCCACAGAAACCCAGATTATTCCGGCCAGCATGAAGGAGGGGCGAATCCCTGGACTCAGGTCCAGGAGGGCGGGTGTGCATCACAGATGTGCCATCGGCCTGTCTGGCACACAATGCGGGGGCATCGTGTACCCTAACCCTCTGTTCTGCTCACCCCCCACCTGCCCCCGGAGCACTTGTGGGGAGAGTAAATGCAGAGAAGCAGCACGCCTTCACCTGGTATCCCATCTCACAGATGAAGAGTGGAGCCTCTGAGAAGTTAGAGGACTTCTCAAGGTCACACAGCCAGAAGTGGCTGACCTTGAGCTTGAATGCAACCCCCCCTGCAACAGGGGTGGTCAGGAAGCGCCCTGCCACTTGAGTGCTGCTCTGGAGGGGCAGGTGAGGGCTTCAGGGCATGGGTAGAGGGTCTGTACTGGTCTGTGGGAGGCCGCTGGGGGAAGGGAGGCAGGCAGGTGCTTGTCTCCATCATGTTAGGCCCTTGGGCTCACCTGCTACCTTTCCCAGTTAATACACCAAGTGTGGACTTGCCTCGGTCCAGAGACTGAGCGTGTCCCCAGGGCTCCCCAGGACACCCTCCCACCCCTCCCACCCCTCCACCCCTCCCACCCCCAGGCTAGATGCCTGCTGCCTCCTGCTATGTTTGTCCTGATTGGCATCCTGGTCCCCTGGAGAGAAGTTTGGATGGAGATGAGAAGAGGAAATTCTGATCCCAGCTGTGTCCCTGTGTGAGTGGGCAGGTCCTGTGGCCTCGCTACAGAGTGATGGAGGTGGGTGTCATATTCTTTAGAGCCTGATCTTGCTTATCTTTTGATGGCCATGGGGCAGGAAGGTGAGAAGGGAGAAGTTTTCAGTTCAGAGTCAACATTCCTGCATTTACTTTCCACTTAGCCCAGACAGATGAGGAGCCTGGAACTTCCGACTGGTTAGAAAACCAATGCTTCCTTCACCATCCAAGGTGGAGACCACATACGATGGAGAGAGGCCCGGCCTCCCTGTCTGGGTTATAACGTCATAGGTCTGTTGTGGGGACTTCAGCAAGATGAGCCTCATCAAATGCTTAGCCCATTACCTGGAACACAACAAGGATTCAGTAACTGTTGCTCGTGTCAGTTGCTTTGGAAGCCAATGCCCATAGGTTTATTTCTGTCGGAACTGAGAGCAGTCTCCCCCCAGCAGACTCCCACCCACTCACACACCCTCCTCCAGGGGCCTTTTCTGAGACTGCAAACTGCAGACCCACGTGTCTCCCTGATGTCATCCTGGAGCCCGCCCCACATCACCAGCCAGAGCAGAGGCAGCTGGGGAAGGAGGAGAGTCAAGCCCAGTTTCCTGTTTGGTTCTGGGCCCCCATTATTGCTGGCTGGAGTGCAGCTCAAAGCTTGTCCTTTAGAATCACAATAATACCCCATCTTAATGCAGCCACTGTGCTAGCCAACTCCAAAGGTCTTTGTTAGAGCTGTTTTCTGGGCCTTGCCATCTTGAAGGACTTGGCCCACCTCCATAGTGGAGAGAAGGCTCTGGTGGAGCCGGCTCGGGCCCTAGCCCTTTGCTTGTTACCTCATGGAACCCTCGCTGTGATCCTGCGAGCTGGTCACTGCGAACACTGTTATTTCTCAGTTGAGGAAACTGAGGCCAAGAGATTCGGCCACATGGAAAGGTCGCACAGTGAGTAAGCGGCCAAGTGAGGAAAAGAAACCCAAGCCTGGTGGTCTCCAAACCTCGGTCTTGGTCACTGGCAGTGCTGCTCCCAAGGGCAGGGTTCTCTATCCACTTGGAGACTCATCTATTTTTTTTTTTTTTGCTGAAGGAACATTGCACCCTAACATTACATAGGTTTAAGCTGAGCACCACTGTCAGCCCACATGGGTGTAGAACACGCTTTCTGCAGTAGTGCAGTCCTACCTGTTACAATGTAATAGAGCCCTTACACCTGCTCAGCTCGCCCCTTCCCTCCCTCTGGTAACCACTAACTGGATTCTATGAACGCAGTGTCTGTTTGGGGATATTTGGTTCATTTGCATGCTTGCTTTCTTTGTACACCATGTGTAAGTGAGATCATATGATGTTTGCCTTCTCTGCTTTCGAAGCACATTCCAGAGGGAGTTGGAGAGGCTGTGGGAATGGAGGAGCCTTCCTTCCTTCCTTCCTGTTTCAGATGGCTCGCTGAAGCCCACAGAGGTTAAGAACCAGGCTCTGGTTACCATGTGGCTGCTCGGCCCCACAGTGGGCCAGCCTCCCCCTGCTGCCCCCTCCAGTCCTCGCTGGTCCTGACTTATCCCCAGTGTTTCCCAGGACAGCTCAGGGGACCCTCAGAGTTTCACCCTCTCTTCCCCTCCAGGCCTTTTAAACCTCGAGAAGCTGCTCCGGCAATTCCTCATCTCCAAGGACACACTGTCTGTCCGAATGCTGGATGACACCCGGGACCCCACTCCACTGCTCAAGGAGATCCGGGACGACAAGACAGCCACCATCATCATCCACGCCAACGCCTCCATGTCCCACACCATCCTCCTGAAGGTGGGAGTGAGCAGGGGCTGCTGGGCACGGGCCTCCTTCCCCTTCCCCTTGCACTCTGCCCGCTCCTTGCCTTGGAGGCCCCCTTGGGCCATGGCTAGAGCCCAGGGGCAGGCCCTCAGAGCACTGACAACCTGGGCATCAGTTTCACCGGGCATCTCCTGGAAGGAGAAGGAGAAAGCAGGATGGTGGTGAGGTTATAAAATAACTCCTGGTGCATCAGAGCAGCCACCCATGGGACCCTGGCCAAGCTGAGACTTGGCCAGGGCTCTGAGGAGAGGTCTGTGGGTTCCTGGGGTCTCTGGGAGGAGGGATGGGACCCTTGGGGGCCCTGGTTGCAGAGGCCACCTGCCAAGCAGTATAGAAGTTTTTCCATACTCCAGCAGCCAGGACAGTCACACCAGGGTGTGGTGCAGGGTTTGGGCTCTGTCTATTCGTGTCATTCCCAGTGTAACCCTCTCAATGACCACGAGGCACATGAAGACACTGAGACTCTGGGAGATGAACAGCTTGGTCCTCAATCTACCCTATGAGGAACAGAGCCTGTACTGGTGGTTTCTGACAGCAAATCAAGCCATTTCCTCATCTCCACGAAAAGAGAGGGGCCAGGGGCCAACTCCTGAGTCAGAACAGACATGCATGGAAGCTGGAACTGTATGAGTGAGGCTGACCAAGAGAGACAGCAAGGCGGCAGGTGACTGGGCCCACGCTGCTCAGGCAGCTGGAACAGCTGGGCAGCCTGAAGTCCCCAGCACCAGATCCTGGACTGATGGCTGGGCTAGACATTCAACTCCAGACAGCGTGACCCTGCTGCCTGACTCCTCTGGGGCCCCCGTGTTTCCCCCAGCTTTTCCAGTGGGCACACTGGTCTCTTCTAGTGCCATTTTAATTGCACATTTAGAAACAACCTGCCATCTTCCACTGGGGGAGCCGGGCTCCTCGTGAACCTGTGCCAAGCTGTGCGCAGCCCACAGACACTGGCTGATTGTCCCTCCTGCTCCCTCTTCCCGCCTCCCTCCTAACCTCCCCTCCCCAGCGAGTTTTTGTCTCTGACTTAATAAGAGATTTGAATGAGCTCTCTCAGCACCAAGGGCTGTCCCTTCAGTCCATTGCCATAGTAATTTTCCAGCACTGCACACGCATGTTTGTGTGCCTACGTCCGTCTACACACACACACACACACACACTCAAACACAGAATTGCTCCCTTTTCTTTCTTCTTATGTCTGGGGCTATGATCAATGAAGTCATCAAGGATGGAAAAGTTCCTCTAAATTTCAGGACATGAGAGATACAGACTGAAGAGTGAGGAGTAAGAGTGAGAACTTGGCGTAGTAGACAATTGTCCTGAGTCCCCTGCATAGGGAGGGCCTGACTGGCCCCCAGTGGGAGGTCTTTGGGGGGCAGCGGGGCAGCCCTTGCCCAAGAATATTTCATGATCCCCAACATTCTGCTGTTGGGCTTTTCTTCAAAAAGGAAAATACTCTTTCTAGTTTATTGAAAGAATTAAAAGTACAGAAAAACACATAGAAGAAACTAAAGATCACTCACAATTTCATCAGAGGATCATTATTGAAAGTTGATCTCTGTTTTTCTGCCTTTAGAGACATTTTTTTCTTTTCCAAGATGATCACATTACATATACTCTTCCGTAACCTGTTTGTTTTTTTTTCCATTTATTTGCCATGCATTTCCCTCAGGTCATTGCTTATTTTTCTACAGATGTTTTAATGGATCTTTCATGTTCTACCATGTGGCTGTACCCTAATGTATCTAACCATCCCTTTATTGTTGGAGACACATGTTGTTTTCTGTCTTTTGCTATAATAAATAATGCTAGGCTGCTCATCTTTGTACATAAATCTTGATGCACATTCATGAATATTTCCTTAGCAGAGATTTCTAGAAGTAGAATTACTGACTTAGAGGGATGCATGCTTTTAAGGATTTTGATAGGATTTGCCAGCTCACCTTTTAGAAAGGCCGTAGCAATTTATGCTCCCAACAGCAGCCTGTTGGAGTCTTAGAATACTCTTGCCGAGACTGGATATTATCATTAAAAATGCTTTTTTAAAAGAATAACTGTGTTTTCAAAGGAAATACCACCTGAAATGATTATTAGAAGCAAACAGTTGTGCTGGGTGGTCAGGGAAGACTTTCCTGAGACCACCTATCAGCTCTCGGAGATTGGGAGGCTTGGGGATGACCTGATTTCTTGGGGAGGCTTGGCGAGGCCCTCATCCCTCTCTTCCCATTTGACTGCATGGCCCAGGCAGGCTTATGCCTCTCTGGGGCTCTGTGCCCGGGCTCCCTGCTCCTCAGTGTGAGAAGCCCAGTGAGCAGAGAGCGTGGGGCTCCTGGGAGCCTCTATGTGCGTGTGTGTGTGCCCGGCCTGGAATTTGGCAGTCTCGCTGTCTCTTGATTTCAGGAGGATTTGCAGAGTAATCCCCTACTTTATTGAGCGGCTGTTCCAGCAACGAACTCCATGTTTACCCAGAATTCAGGTCTTAAAAACCAAAGATCTCTTGTCTTTTATCTTTAGGACAGCAGATTTCACAAAATAGGCTTTAACCATCAGATGGAGCCTGCCCCCAACCCCTCCCTGTAACCAGTGGGTCTGGGCAGTGGTGAGAGCCAGGGGAGGCATGGGGAACACACACTGCCCTCTTAGAAGTGGGAGAGGATATGTAGCTTTGCTGGAGGAAGAAGGAGCCTCCCGGAGGAGATCTTGAGTGCCACTGTGACCCCAGGCCCTCCCGGTCCCCGGTTCCTGTGGAGCGCTGAGTGCAACTTCATACTGAAATGCAGTGATA
Source organism: Solenodon paradoxus (assembly GCA_004363575.1). Classification (NCBI taxonomy): domain Eukaryota; kingdom Metazoa; phylum Chordata; class Mammalia; order Eulipotyphla; family Solenodontidae; genus Solenodon; species Solenodon paradoxus. Next base: position 171,584 of record RJWH01002239.1, on the reverse strand, counting down.
GCATTACCCTAGCCTTGTCTTCAAGGAGGCGGGATGGCTCCTTTCAGAATGCTCACCAAGTTATTGGAGTTCCTTGGGAGATAAACACTGTGTAAGAGGAAAATGTGATCATCTCTGGTCTTGTTTCTCCCCCCACTGCGCCTCATAGTCATGACAAAAACAGTTTCCCCGGGGCCCGGGGCTGCAGGATGCATTGTGAAAACTTAACCACTGTCAGGAGGGATGAGGGCCCTGGGGAGAGCCGGCTCATTATTTACCTGATCTCCTTGTCGGTTTCTATAGCACTTGTCACACTCAAAGCTGGGGACACTGACAGGGAAGGTTGGTTAGGGGTATTTAGGGCGGCTACAAAGATCAGACAAAAGCAAGGCTGTTCTGAAGTAGCAGTTCTCAGCTGTGGGACAATGACATTTTATGCCTCTGATCAAGGGTGAGGCATGTCACAAGCGACTTGTTCCTTATGACTAACGAAGAAGTAAAGTTTTCAAATGATTCTCGTTTCCTGCATGAATGTAACTTGGTGAATACTCACATTCTGAATGGTGGGGTTAATTTGGGATTTGCCTACAATCCCATCTCTCTGCTTCCACCCCTAAGAAAGTCGTCAGGAACACCATCCAATCCTGGTCTTCCAGGGATTGTAGTCTGGGTGAAAGCACTGAAATTCAGTTGCCTGCCTTTCATTTCATCTCCTTTTCATTTCAGCTCCATGTCTGAGACGTGTAATCTTGGACATATTACTTAGCCTTTTGTTGTTTCCGTCTCTTGGCTGTCAGAGCGGGGTGGAAGAGGAGCAGCAGTGCATAGTTACCTCACTGAGTAACCAAAGTCTCTAGCACTTGGCACCCATTAAACCATGCACAAGTGTTAGCTGTTGTTGTTAATAGTTGCAGAGATAATTATTCTAGTCTCTTTTATTGTTTGCTTCATTTCCTTTAAAGTCATTTTGGTTTCCATGATATTGGGTTATATCCGTGGGAATGTGTTATGCGTGAGAACATCAGCTACTGTGAGCATCCCTGCGGGGTGGGGAGCAGGAGCTGGAGAGACCCTCTTTTGAAGGCCAGGGTTTCTGGGTTCCATCCTCCAAGATCAAGAGCACTCAATCAAGATGCTCTGCTCTGCTTAGTGCCAAAGGTAGCAGGCAGACACTAGGAGCCTTTATTCACATCCAGCAGGTTTTGACTTTCCTCTCTAATCTCCTTCTCCTCCTTTGCAGGCAGCTGAACTCGGGATGGTATCAGCCTATTACACATACATCTTCACTAATCTGGTAAGACATATTCATAGCTCGCCTGCTTGGCATTGAATGTATCATTAATTAGGGTCAGTGGGGTGTGATGAGGAGTAGGAAAAATTGTAGCAGAGGAGCCCCCAGAGAGGTGGGGGGTCCTGGAAACATTGAGGTCCAAGAGTTAATAGGGTTATCATCCCAACAATTCTTAACCTTGGGACACCCAGCATGGGGGAGTTGAAGGCCCCTATTCAAACGCCAACAGCTACCTGCCATTGATTTCTCTGATGGGTAAGCCCCCTCCGAGGGTCCAGTTAATGGCCCATGGCCCAGTATCTGCATGGCCAACCCACTGGATAACTCAGAAGTAGGAAGGCTAGGACAGGAAAAGTCTATCTCATGGTGTTACAACTGGATTCTCCTTCAGAAGCTATCATTGCCAAGTCTTCTGTTTTGTAAATGAGAAAACAGGTCTGTAGACATTGTATTGTGTCAGTTTGGAGCTTTGTCACACACCTGCCGTGTGCCTCCAGCAAGCCCTGAGCCTTGGTTTCCTTGCCTGTAAAATGGGGACAATAACAGCTGCATTATGGAGTTGCTATAGCCTTGAAACAATGTACTTTAATCTCTGTGGAAGCATTTTGAAATTGCCAAGTATCCAGAAATGTGAAAGGTTATTGTAAGGATGAACATGCAATTAGGGAGTAGAAAGGACCTCGGCCAAAAAGTCTCTAAAAAATTCATAGCTTTTTATTTTGAAATAATTATGGATTCATAGGAAGTTGCAAAGATAACACAGAAGTACCAGGTACCTTTCACCCCATTTCCTCAAGTGGTTACAGCGTACATCATTACAATTCAGTGCCAAAAGCAGGTTATCAAAATATCAAATCTATCAAAACATGTGTAGATGTAATTCCCACTGCAATCAAGACACAAGACTCACTGCCACTAAGCTCTCCCTCATGCTACCCTGTGACAGTCTCACCACCACCCTCTACTCCTGTCCCCTAGCAACCACTCCTCTGTTCTCTGTGTCAGTGATTTTGTATTTTAAAAATGCTATATGAGTGTCATTACATATATGCAACCCTTTGAGGTTAACTTGTTTCATGCTACATAATGCCCTTGAGGTCCATCCAAGTTGTTGCCTGAATCAATAGTCTGTTCCTTTTTATTGCTGAGTTGCATGTCTTCGTGTGAAATCACCACCGTCTGCTCAATCAATCACCTATTGAAAGACATTTTGGTTGCTTCCAGATTTGGCTATTTCCAATAGAGATGCTATAAACAATTCTTTGGAGAGGAGAGGTATATTTTATTTAATAAATGTATGAGATAGTTAGATCACTCCAGTGACCCCTTCATCCATATTTGCTTTTGTTGGAACAGGCACTGGGCCAGGCATTAGGGATTAAAATGAGACTAAGAAACCAAACCTACCTTGGCAAATGTCACTACTTACTGTAGTGCAAAGTGATAAATTCTCTTAGATATGTGCAGATGATGAATGCCCTTGACTGTGGAGCAGCCTGGGACATGCAAGAAATCCTTCACTGAAGACAGAGCCTTTAGGCTATGCCTGGAAAGATAGGGTGTTCTAGACAAACAAGAAAGGAAGAACATTCTGGAATAAGGAATGACATGCACATCCACATCATTTGAGATTTAAAAGTCTGTGACGTTGCCAGGAAGCAATAAGCTTCTTCAAACTTATGAACTGCTCTAGGAATGTGTGTGTTGGTGAATTATTCATTTAACTTTTTACATTCATCTTCGAAAGTAATCTATTTAGAAGATTTAAAGCCGATATCAATAAATGGCAAGACCTTTGATCTGTTAGGGAACAGAATTCAACCTCACAGATTTGATTCTTAAATATTGAGATGAGGTTAACAAGCAGTTAAAACTTTCTTGGTCACCCTAAGTGGCAGGGATGCCAGGAAGTCTTGCAGCGACCCATCTGGATTCAGAGACCAGGACTTCTGGACTCTGCCCTGCAAGGCTGAGGAGATGCCTGTAGGTTTCCATGAACAGCCCTTTCTTGGGCCTGCTGTGGGCTTGCTAACTCTAAAGAATCCTACAGGTCTTTTCTCTGGGCTAGAGACTCCTTCCACATGAGCCTGCCAGAGAGTCATCCAGCTCCTCCTCACCACCACCATCAATCTGCTGGGTCCCTGTGGGCACTTTCCACTAGCCTCTGACACACGTGGAAACCATGAGTGCCAGCTTTAAGGCGCTCTCACCAAGTGAGAGCCTAATTCCAGAGAAACACAATAACAGCAGCACCCCCAAAAGTCTCCCCATTCCCCTTGTGGTCACTGCCCCTCCAATGGAAAGACAAAGAGCATCATTTGCTTTAGAAGGTTGTTTGCTGCTTTGTTTATTTTCCCTTTTCTTCCATCCACTGCTGCTGTCATTCAGAGCATTTACGTGTAAGAAGGGAGAAAGTGATTAGACTATCCCCAGAGCCAAGCAAATGCATTTGCTTAAAGTAAGGGAGTAACTGGGGAAGCTGAGCAAGTTGGCAGAGTGAACAAAGTGCAGCTGTGATCCATTTGGGGGGTGTGGGAAGGAGGAAGGGGAGCAGAAGGAAGGTACCCTGGGGCTGCCTGCTGTGCCAAGAGGAGGGAGAAACTGAGCTGCAGAGGTCATTGCGTAACGGAGCAGGTAGATGGAGGCCAGCCATTTGGAATATGGTTCCCAGGACTGTAACCTGAACGAGCTGGAGAGGCTTGGCTTGGAGATTTTGACGAAAACAGCATCACCCACACTGCACACGAAAACAGCATCACCCACACTGCACATGACCACCCCCTCTTAGAAGTCATGATGGCGGTGATTGATTTAGCAGAAGCAGCACTGACCTGTGAAGTCAGGAGAGCCGGGTCAGGTCATCACTCTGTCTTAAACTCACTGTGTGACTTCAGGGGAGTCACACTGACTCGCTGAGCTCCAGTTTTCCCATTTGTAAACTGGGCATAATAAAATCTTACAAGGTTGTTGTGAGGAAAAGTAAAAATGCATTATAAATTGCAAAGCACTCAGGTTTCTAAGGCATTGTATATATTTTTTATAACACTATGATTCTTCGAGTTTTCAAAGAGCTTTTCTCCTTTTGAGTGGGCATGGACGAGATGGGCGCAGGGGAGCATGCCTTGGTGAGGGAGCTCTTTGAACCTGGAATTAGCAGGTTTAGAAGTTTGCAAGGGGAAATCAGAACAGTAACTCCGGATGATGATGACTGAGTAATAGTTAAGAAACTAGAAGCAGAGCCATGTAAAAGTCAGTCAGTGAGAGAATATTCTGGAAGCTTCTCATTAATATCTTGTTTTTCGGAGAGGGGCAGCCGGCTATTAGGAGTAAGAGTAGAGAAGCTATTTTTAGGTTCTTCTTGCTGCCCCTTTGCCGTTGGAGTCTTGGGCCAGAGAAGGAGGTGCGTTCTACATGGGATAATTAATTACTCTCTATGCTTCCTTAGTGCCTCTCCCGCCAAACACAGATGCCTCCCAGACTTTAATTCTCATTTATTCATTTGCTCAACTCCTCAGGGACACACCATCATATTGCATCTCTGAATTCTGCCACAGTGATGCTCAGATTAGCTTTTTGAGATTAGCACAGTGAGCTGGAGAGGTTGGCGTTAGGTAGGCATGCGTTAGAATTCTGTCTTGAGCTGTGTGCATCCAGGCAGGTTACATAACCTCTCTGATCCTCAGAGAGCCTGTTTGTAAGTGGACACTAATCGCACCTACTTCAGGAGATGATCTCCATACAGCAATTGTCTCATAGTACAAGTGCAGTAGCAGGAAGGTCTTATTTTAAGAAGTTCTATTTATGCTTCCCACATGCTAAAAGGAATGAGAGATACTTTTTTGCAGTCTAGCCCCTAATGGCCTATAAAAATGAGCCCTAAAATGCCACTTTATTTATTTCCAGAGAATGAATAGAACTAGATAGCTCGGTTATTGTGATGACTGAGCCGACCGCTACAAGATTTGCTTGTGTCGGTAATTACTAAGTGATTGATCAAGTCTCCACACTTCAGTCCCAGCCAGGCATTAAGAAGGCTGATTGATTGAGGGCATCTGAAATAAATGAATTAGATTGACTGCTCTAAATTCGATCCGTTGACTACCCATCAGAAGAGTTAGGATCAAAATATCCATCATGAAGCAGACTTCTAAACCATCCATACATTTGACCCTATAGAAACACAGTTTTCTTTTCGGTCTGGCCAACAGGGAGAGTGGCCGCCCTGCTGAGCTTTGAGTGACAAGAGGGCTGTTGCAAGGAGAGGAACTGAGTCAGAGAGAGCTGGGGTTGACCAGGGGCTCATTTAACCACCCTGGGAAGAGCCTAGGAGAAACTAGACATCCAGAAAAAAACAGGTCTGGGGGCTCTGGGGAAGCTGGGACTCAGTGACAGTAAGGTGTCAAGCAATGACAGATGATTTAGTAAGAAGAAAGAGACCCTGTGCAGGCACTGACTCTCTAGAACAAGTGGTCTCTGCCAGAAAGTGTGTAGATGTCACAGGTCCACATTCACAGAAAACAGCAATAGAGAACTGTCAACTCTAAACTGGAATTTGGGGAAGATCAGACTAATGTCAGAGGTTTGATCCATGAAAGAGTTTCTTGCCTCCGCTTCTGATTCTGACGGTTGAGGACTCGGGTCCAGAGGACCACATCTCCAATCAGCAGGGTCACTTCACCTGGCTTGGTGGGAGGCCTTGGCAGCCAGCACTCAACTTCCTGCCTCCATGAATTTACTCTAAATACCTCCTAGAAGGGGAACCCCATGTATTTGCCCTTTGGTGTCTGGCTTATTTCAGCTTAGCATTCTGTCTTCAAGGTTCATCCATGTATCAGAATTTCCTTTTTAAGGCTGGATAATATTCCTTTATGTGTTTATACACATTTGTCCATTCATCCATCAATGGGCAGTGTTGCTTCCTCCCTTTGGCGACTGTGAATAATGCTGTCAGTTTGAAGGCACCTATTTGAGTCTTTCTCTCAATCCTTTGGAGTCTATATCGAAGAGTGGAATTTCTGGGTCACATAACCATTCTCTGTTTAATTTTTGAGAAACCGCCAAGCCGTTTTCCACAGTGGCTGCCTCATTTTTCATTTTCACTAGCAAAGTATGAGGGTTCCAGTTTCTCTGCTTCCCCAGTACTTGGTGTTTGTGTGTGTGTTTCATTATAACCATCTCGATGAGCATGAAAGGGTCAGATGTGTTTTCTTATTTCTCCTTGGAGTTAGCAGTTTGAAAAAAGCAAGACCACACAGCTGAAGCTGAGAGCCCTGCTGAGTCAGAAGCTTTATAATGAGAAAAAGTAGTCAGTGTGTGAAACCTGGTCTTAAGTAGTGCCGCCTGCCCGGTGCAAATTCCCAGCATGGAGCTCCCTAGCTATGTCCTCCCTGAGACTCTTGGGGACCTAAGTTTCTTCCCAGGTAAAAGGTGAATAATGATATCTATCTCAAAAAAAGCTTGATAAAATTAAAAATGAGTCATCGATACCACTTTGGAGCTGGGCAGTAATGTTATCGGCTATAACTAAATTCCCAGTCTCATGACTTCACAAGCTAGAAGAATATTTGTCACCCAGGTGAAGTCCCCAAAGGATAGTAAATGGTTAACCATCATCCCCTCTTTGAGGAACTCTAGAAAAGTAGTTAGCATCCTAGGCCCAGCATGTCTGGTTAGAGGATGACTCAGCCCACCAGAGGGGATTAGCACCTAGTTCTAAGGGCCTCAGCTCCCTTATGACTAACAGTCCCCACCTTGTGCTCTTGCCCAGGTGGGCTCTGACCTGACCATCGGGGGGCCATGCACAGGACCCGGAAAGACTCACTGTGCTCCTTTCACTCTGTTCTCGAAGGAGGGTCGTCTTCTTGTCAGCCTTGGGTTTGGGGGAGCTCGGGGTGGGAGGGGAGTCCACTGTTCTGCAAGAGTGATGACAGTTTGGATGGAGCAGGGAAGAATTCCAAGGCTCTGGGCAAGCCCAGTGGGCCATTGACATAGCAGAGGTGCTATCTGAGTAGAAAAGGTGAAGGAGGAAGTGCCAGTTGAGCTCATAAATCTGGAGGGATGAGCCTGCTACTAATGAACGTAGGGAGATTTGCAATCACTGCCTAATAGAAAAAGATAAAATCACCCTAATCTATGGTCAGCCAGCACAGACAGGCCTGGTGCCCCTGGGCAGGAAGAATGTGGAGATTTAAGGGGAAGGATCAAAGGTCATGAAGTAGCAGCAACAGGCAGGATGTAATTGGGCACTGGAAGCAGGCAGCTGCGTGGTCTGTGGACCCCTTGGGCTGCCATGGGCGCTGCAGGCAGCGTGTCCAGTGGGTAGGTGACCCTGTCCATCCCAGGCCCTGGCTGGACAGAGTTCCATGTTCTCAGCACTGCTGCCAGGCCAGGGGACAGGCTCACAGCCACAGGAGGCCTCTCCCATGACCCTGCCACCCTGCCAGTGTTGACAGAGTGATGCTGGTGATGTGTTTCCTAACTCCCTTCTATAGTCAGGACTCTGGGATAATCCCTTCTCGGTTACTTTCTCATTTAAAGATCATAGTGACTAACAGAAGGCACTATTTTATCCCCATTTTAGAAGGGAGCCAGCTGAGGCTCATAAAGTTTTGGTGTCTTGCTCAAGGTAGGGGAACCAGATCATGAATCTAACTGCTTCACTCTCTGCATTTGTGAGCCTTTCCTCTGTGTGGGCTGGGCTGCAGCCTCTCCACCGAAAGAGCAGAAGCTGGACCCGTGGTGTCTCTCTGAGGGTCTTTGCAAGCCTGCACTGTTTCTTCCTCCACACTGTTGGACATATTTCAATCCATGGTACCCTTGGTAGGTGTTTCCTGGGAAGAGGGGAGAATGCCTATTGCGTTGGACACCCTGTGGCCTGTAGAAGCAGTTTCTGTTCTAACAGTTCCTTGAATTCCCAGGTCCCAGGTCTCTGGGGGTCCTGCAGAAATAACCCCTCCAAGCCCCCATCTCTGTCTTGGTGGGGCGGAATGGATAAATGCAGCTAGTTTTTCTCCTCTGGGTTTCATGTTATCATCAAACAAATCGAGCCTGTGTTTACTTTGTAAGGGTTTAGTAGAGAGATTAGCCATAAGTAATTGAAATCACCAACGTTATTACAGAAAGGGGAGCCAGGGCAGATAGTGCCAGGAGAAGCAAATGATTCCAGAGGAAGTGAGTGTGCTCACCAGCCTGTTCTCACACTCCTGTCTTTGGCGAGTCACCCTACTCATTTCGGGGGTCTTAAATGTCACTTCTTCAAGGAAGTCTTTCCTGATGCCCCTCTGGATCAAGTCCACTGTGCTATAAACTCACAGGGCCCTGTGTTCTGTCAGTCACACAGGGCTGACCCCTCACTTTGAACTTCATAAAGGTAAGACCTAGTCTGTCTTGCCCATCATGGTAACCCCAGTGTTCTATTAGTACATAGTAGGTGCTCAATAAATATTTATTGAGTGAATGGATAGAGTAGGTCATCGCCTTATGAGTTCTTGGATTAGGACAGCTGGTCAAGTGACTTGCTCATCTCCTTGCATCCAGCAGGACTTGCTCCTCCCCATGCAGCCCAAAGGCATGAAGGTCCCCACCTCAGCCAACAGCTGAGGTCCCAGGTTCATCCTTCCTGGCAATACTTCGGCCTGTTGATACCACACAGTGGCTGCCCTATCTGGGACGCCCTTCCTCCATTCTGGGTGGGACAGATTGAGAATAAAAAGTGTGCAGAACCATGGAGTGTGATCTCCTTCAGGACCCAGGAGATAGGGTGTCAGGGTACTGATGATGAGTGAGGGCAGTGTCAAAACCTGAGGCCTAAGTTAGGCCCTAGGAATGACCACTGAGTTAGGAAGAGGCAGAAGTGTGCAACGGCAATCTGGAAGATTGTGCCGAGTGGCTTGTCTGTCACCTGGGGCTGTTCCCCCCACTGGCCACACTGTGCCCAGGTCTGCCTTGGTCAAGAGGCCTCTGCAGGCCAGTACCCGACCCCTGATGCATGGAACCAGGACCCATGGGCCTTTGAAACAAAAATCTCTCTCTTAGGTTTTAAGGTTGTCATCAAATATTTTAGCCCTGTGCGCTGTCCCCCTGCTTGGCATATGAGGTTGGGTAAGCCTTGTGGCTCCATCAGTACAGAGGGTAGAAACATGGTGTGATGGTTGGAGGGGACTTGAGCTGGAACCTGCGCCCTGCCCCCATTAGACCTGCATGAGACACGCCACTCAACCTGTCAGAGTCTCGGGTTTTCCTTTTGGGAATGATAACTCCTATAACATCATTCTATGAAGAACCTGGAAAGTTTCTAATCCTCAGTGGCCCTCTGGTAAACATCCCTTCGCTCCCTCCTCCCCATCTTCCTGTATTTCCACTTGATATCCCAGTTTCCTGACTTCCTCTGTCCAGTTCCCCCAAACTGCCAAGCTGTTAGAAACATTTCAAAATCGGCCTCTGACTTAAAGGGACCAAAGTTCTCAGGGTGCTTACCTTCTCCTATATGTTACCATCTTTACCCGAAACACACACACACACACACACACACACACAGATCTAACCAAGAGCTACAATCTATCAGTCGGACAACTTTCTAGTGCCAGAGCAATTGATTCTAAAGTATAGTTTATTGTAAAATTATTAAGACTATCCACATATTTCACCTTTATTGAGCCTTTTAGGAGAACCACTCTGCATAATACACTTTGATGAACAAATGTGTTCTAGTGCAGCTAGGAAGAGAGCAGTGCAGTGAAAGCTCCCAGATGCCTGTCGGGGCTTCCGAGGTTCCACCCCCACCCTGTGAGGTGGCAGGTCTGACAATGACAAATGTCCCCCAGGCCCACATGGGCACAGCAGCATCTCAAGAAGGAGCTATTATTCCAAAACTGTGCTTTCTGAAAGCGCTAACTGCCCTGTCCTAGTCTCTGAACTAGGCCATTGGTGGTGTGGTGGAGGGTGTATTCAGAAGGAGACAAAGTAGGGAGAACTGAAGGAGAGTCAGGAGGCCTTGACTGAGGAATTAGTCTTTGCACTTGTGTTTGGGGAAATTGCCTGACAGCTGGAAGTCCTTAACCCAAGTCACAGGGGTAGAAAATGGTTAGCCAGCCATGCTTGCTTACGCAGCTTAGCGGTGGAAAATGCTGAAATCAACTCCACTTATTCCACAAACATTTATAAAGTGTCTGCTGTGTGCTGGGGATACAGAAGAATGATGTAGCTCAAAGAGCCCTCAGTCACACATGTGCGATGTGGAGACCCTGAGGAGAGAGCTCTGGGTGCTTTTCTGGGGGCTTGGAGAAGGGACATGGTGTCCACTGAATGGTTTATTGAGGATGTTTCAAATGAGAGAGAGTCATGTGTGGCAGAGGGTAGTCAGGGGTCTGAGAAAGAGTTGGGGCTGGAGTCGGGGTGCTAGACCAGCAAAGGAAAACTTGGGTCCCATCTGCCTGCAAAGCTGCTGGATGATTTCACATTGGTACTGGAATCAGGGGGCCCAATATCTAGTCCTGACTGTTCCATTCACTGACCCCGTGTGACCTTGGACAAGTCCTCTCTTCTCTGAGGTTAAACTAGAGGATCTTCAGAAATTATCTGAATTAACTGAAATTATTTGGTTGGCTTCCTTGATTGAATGAATAATAAATGGGTGACCTCTCCAGGCCAGCCTGTTTCTATGTGAAGTCAGTGACCTTTCTTCCCAATGTTTCCCAGTGTCCTTATCTGGTTAGCTTCTCCCTCCAGGAACCATCAGGAACCACCGCCCCTTCCCCCACTCCCCACATCAGTGGCAGCACCCCTGTCTCGCAAACCATCTGGGTCTCTCACTGCCTGCCCAGAAGCTCCTGTCCTGTACCCGTGCTCAGCCCAGCTCAGCCCAGCCCAGATGACCGACCCTCCCAAACTCCACATGCAATCTGAGCCAGTGTGCTCCTGGCCAGCGGCAGCATTGCATGTAGAAGGGTCTTTGAGAGCATCTCATTAAGCCATCATGTTACAATTGTGGAAAATAACTGAGGAGGGGAGATGACTTGCCTGAGCTCCTGGGAAGGAGTCAGGAGTGGAGAGGCGGCCACTCAGCTCCATTAATGAGTGCTTACTGTGCTGCTCAGGGATGCAACCTTGAATAACGGCCAGTGTTAAGGAGGTCAGACTAGAGGAAGCCCACCTCAGATGACTGGAAGTCAGTGGGGCTAAATGCCATGACAGAGGGGCACAGGGACCCTTAGGCAGTGCCTGATGGGCCCTCCTGGAGGAGGCTGCACCCACTGGGCTTGGAAAAATCAGTGGGGTCACCAGCTGGAGAAGGGAGGTGAGCAGGACACTCACATCACTGAAAGACTAGACAATTAGGGACATTGTGTAGCTGTTGAGGAAGGTATTGGCGGGCAGGAGAGCCTCTGTCTTCACATTATTGCAATCCCCTGTATGGAATAAAGTAGATGAGGAGGAGAGGCCTGGCCCACACCTGGATCATGACGCTAGCTTGTCACAAATGTCCAAGATGCTCCAGCCTCACTTGGCTAGTGATCAATAATTGTTCTCCTTCAAGGTAATGGACACCACTGACCTACAAAGGTGTGTCAAGCCAGAGCTGCCACAGGGAAAGCAGGGAGGTTTGACAGGAACTCTGGGTACAGGGGCCCTGCTGAGTTCGTGGTGCCAGCTTCCTGAGTATCTGAGAGACACCCTTCAGGCCAGCCCAGCGCCCGCTCTGTCCTGAAACAGGCCTAGCCTAGCCTGGAGGGCTGGCCTCTCTCTGCTGGCTTCATTGCAGAGGGGGCCACCCCTGAAATCTGGGGGTGGCAACAACAGGGCTGTGGTGGCTGCTGAGGGCACAGGGGCATAGGCACAGGCCGACACTGAGATGACAGGTGGTGTAGATTAACTTCAGCTGGAGCCCAGGGCAACCCCTGGCCAGCAGGGAACACATCAGTCCTCTGTGTGCCCACTTCATCACCGGCATCAACAGATGCCTCTCCTCCCTCAGAACTTCTGAGGCCTCTGAATGCCTGGCACAGTGCTTCTCGGGAATAGAGGACCTCTGAATCAGGTGACTGTCCTTTGCTGGCAGGGGTGTGACTATTTTCACGTTCAGCTGGACAGGGAAGAGGAAAAGACCTCAGAGAGGGGACAAGCCACGTGGCCACAGAACCCCAGCAGGCTGCAGTAAGCAGATACCCCATCAGGTCCCTCCACCTGCTCTGTGCCTGCAGCAGGAGTTCAGCTCACCTGGGACAGATTAGTCAGGGTATCGGGGTCCAAGGGGGCATGTTGTTGATTATCCTGTAAGAGCCAGGCTCCTGTAACAGGAATGCAGGATCATTGAAAAGGGAAATGCGGACATATCCTGGTGACTCAGATGGCTGAGACAATGGCATGCAGACCCTATAAAGCCCAATAACCTGAGTTAGAGACCCGGAGTCAGGGTGAAAAACCAGGAAACAAACAAATAAGAAATGCGTCTTTCTCGTTTTCCTTCCTACCTACCTGCCTTCCCTGCAATCTAGAGAGAGAGAGAGAGAGAGAGAGAGAAGAAGGGGTAGAGGGAGATGGGGAGGGAGGGAGAGAGGAAAGGAGGAAAGAAAGAAAGAGGACACCATCAGAACTGGCCTCTGCCCCACCGAGCTGGGGTTGCAGGGAGCAGCCCAGCACCTCACAGGGAGGTGAAGTAGGGGCTTCCAAATATATTCGGTTCCTAACCACATGGCGGGAGGTGCGAGAGTAGTGTGTTATAGAAAAATCAATCAAAACTGAAGAAGCATTCAGTAGGGGTGCTGAGACCCTGGTGGAGGTGAAGAAACTGCTTTGCATGGGAGGAACCAATTACCAGACAGCCCCTTTGCTGATGTTTGACAAACAGCATGACAGCGAACGTGAGTCCCACAGGACCCCAGAACCAAGTTTGAGATATTGTTATCATCCATTTAATAGATTGAAATAGAGTCCTTGTATCTGCCCCAGCTGATACATTCATATTCTCTCTCTCTCTCTCTCTCTCTCTCTCTCTCTCTCTCTCTCTCTCTCTCTCTCTCTCTCTCTCTCTCTCTCTCTCTCTCTCTCTCCCCCCCTCCCTCCCTCTCTCCCCCCCTCCCTCCCTCTCTCCTCTCCTCTCTCCTCTCCTCCCCCACCATGTGTATTGCTGAGTTCACCAGGCTGTGCATATGAAATAAATCAAATTGAATAAGAACTAGAGTCTGGGGACCATTCTGGTTCAATATATTTAGGAACATAATGGAAATGTCCCCTCTGACTGCCCAGGCCTTCTGTCCAATGGAGCTTTGGGAGAAGGGGAGACCTGCCTTGACTTCCATCTCAAATATGTTAAAACATTCAGAAGTCCCATGAATTAATTGAGAACTGCCTCAGCCTTTCTTTCTATCTAATGATCCAGCATTGCCCAGTACTCCGCACTCAAAAAAAGTCTGTTTGTCAAAATCTGCCCATTTCCACCAGCTGACATTGTAACAAGTCACCTTCCACCCTCCCAGTTCTGACTCCATTGTAAGACTTTATGATCAGAATCTTTAATCTTAAAAATATAACTACAGGTAGGTGTTTTGGTTCTACGAAGCAGGCGAGGCCCAGAGAAGTGTGAGAGCCTTGTCCAAGTGGATCAGCCCCAAGTAGTCAAGTGGAGCATTTTTCTGTCACCATCGTATTCACATCTGTTCTTATTAAACTGATCTGCACTGCTTTTCCTGTGCTGCATGAATTTTCGATTGCTGTGTAACAAGTTACCACAAAGTTAGCAACCTGTGCCATTGCCAGTTACCCACTTACCTTTCTGGAGGTCAGATGCAGGCCAGGCCTCTGCTCAGGCTGACGTCAGGGTGTCCGCCAGCTGTGCTTTTGACCTGAGCAAAGTGGCTGCTTCTGGGCACAATACCTTGGTTGGCAGAATTCACATCCTAGCAGTTATAGGACTGATGTCTCTGTTTTCTTGAGGCGCTTGGCTAGGGACTTCTCTCAGCTTATAGAGGTCACTCTCGGGTCCTTGTCCGTACCCCTTCATCTCATCCACAGAACTTACTCTCCTTGAGTTTGCCTCACACTTTGAACCTCAGTGCCTTCCCCTTCTGCACCCAGTTAGAGAAACAGTTTTGCAAGATCGGGCCTGCCTGGATGATGTTCCTCTTTCACAGTCAACTGTGCTTTGAGCATAACCTCATCATGGAGCTGAAATTCACTGTCATCATCTTCCTCGGGGTGATTTTTGGGGGGTGTGTGTCTTGGATGTTATTTTGGATGTTATTGCAAAACTCTGTTGGCACACATGCATCAGAAAGACTAGACAAGGAAAGGTCTAGCCAGGGAGCCAGGAAGAAGGTCCTGGAGATACGGCAGGAAATCAGATATCCCTGCTAATGTGGATGTAGCCCCAGTTCTCTGCTCGCCAGCTGGAGGCTTTGGGCAGAGCACACCCTTGGCCCTTGCTGGGGGCCTGTTAACAAACCCCTGAGAGCCAGAGCAAAGGGGGAAACTGAGGCCACTGGGGCTAGAATAGCTGCCACAGTAGCTCCTGGCCTTGAGGAATGGGGCCCTCCTGAGAGGAGTGTTTGGATTTAATGAATGTTTGGAAATCACAGGGAGATGGAGAGTGAAAGACATTATGGCAAATCGCATTATTATTATTATTGCATTATAAGTGCTATTGTATTACAAGCACCATTAGGAGTAGCAAGAGCTGTTATTAAGCAGCCCAGCATCGCTGTCCCCAGCACTCACTCTGCTCAGTGTCAAAAATATTGACAGCTCAATTAGTTACCCTCGGAGACTTCCCCCTGCCCTTCTTGGTGCTGGCAGCTCCCTTTCACCATCCAGCAGTGAGCGTGAGGTCTGCCCATCCATGGAAGCCTCTGGCCATAACCCGCCTGCGAGTTTCAAGGCTGGATTTTTATCTTGGCCAAGAGTTCATTTTTTCATTCATTTTAATGAAGGAATATGGCATTATAACCTGATAGAGGTTTCCAGATGTGCATCATCATAAATCAGCATCTGTATGGTAAGTTCACCACCACCTGTTCAGTTTTCCCTTCATCATACACGTGATTAAGACTTTCTCAGACTATTTCTGATCCTAGCACTCTGTTGCTTAAAGCCCTGCAATAGCCCCCATGACCTTCAGGATCGAGCCCAAAGGAGCCTCTTGGCTTTCCCCCAGACCACTTCCCTTCACCCATGGCCTCCGCAGTTAGACAGAGAGCTGCAGGTCCCAGAATCTAGCACATGCCCTCTCCCCTCTGGGACTCTGGGTACCCCTCTGGGACTCTGGGTGCCACTACTTCTCTTTTTAGGAAGCTCTTCTTGCCATGTCTCCTCCAACTGACCCCTGCTTGCCTGTCTGGCTTCAGCGTGCAGTCAGCTCTCAGCTCAGAGAACCAACAGACATCCTGAGAAAGCTCTGCTTTCTGCTCTGCACCCTAGAACCTGTACTCATCCTCCACCCCATACCCACTTCCCCCTTGCTGCTAAGCCTAAGCACGTAGAGGCACGGACAGTGCTATTTCTAGTACTCAGCACACTGTGCCCCCTAAGGGACGCTCGCAGAATTTCTTGGAACCAACGAGGCAAAAGTGGCCAAGATCTCAAAAATCTCCTATACATTTTCTTCCCATTCTGGGAACCCAGACGAAGGTTAGTGACCTGGGTCCTGGTCCTGACTTAGACATATACTCAATCCTGAGTATTGAGCCAGCCTAGAGAAGTGCTGCCCCCTTCCTCAGCCTGAGGGGACACACGAAATGTCCACCAATTCTCATTCCTTTGACTCACTGACATTTCAGCTTAACTGTTAATAACTTCTTATTCAGTCCCAGAAGCACAGGACAGTCTTCTAAATACAAAATGAAGGCCATCGGCTGCCAGGGTGCAGGTGGAGCGTTCTCCACCTGGCCTCTGCCTTCCTCCTCCTCCGGGGAGCAAACCACTTGGGTCTTTGTGCAGGTGAGCCCCCACTGAGGCACATTTACAGGTGAACTTGAATTCATTTAGTGACTATATTGAGTGCTTTCCAATCACAAGAGCTAGGGAAAGTGTGGGAACAGAGCAACAAAGAAGACAGGATGTGCTTTTGAAGTTTTGAGTTTGTGGACTCACATTGGGAAAGAAAAGCAGAGAAGGAACAGAGTCCCTGGGAAGATGGCTATGTGTGTTCGGGTCTTAAAGATAAATGAATAGGAAACACGCAGGGAGAAGTGTCTAGGAGAGCAAGAAGCCCTGAGGTTTAGGACCAAATCTCCCATTAAATGGAATTCACAGACAGGTATGAATTAGCCTCTCTGTTGCTACTTTCTTCAAAGACCTATTACACAAAAAGCAATCACCCAGCCTGCAGAGAGCACAGGTTTTGATGCAGATAAGTAGACAGACAGGTACCCCAGTGAGACAGACTGTGGAAGGGGTGAGGATGTAGGGTACCCAGAAGATTCTGGACTCCTGGTAGCACCAGAGGTTTCTTGAGAAAGGCTAAGAGGGAGCTTGGAAGATGGATCTGAGCTGGCCTCTACTTTGTCAAGAGTCCCAGGGAAAAGATGAAGCCTTGGGGAGTTGAATGGACCAGGCTGCCCCTGGAGTAAGATGAGGGACAACCGAACAGGTGCTCACTTCCTAAAGGCATTCCGTCACTAGCACTGGCCTCTTTCTATATGCTGGGCACCAGGGGGATGCTGGCGATAGAAGTACCTGCATTTGCCTCCAAGAGCACCCAGTTCTTAGGAAGTCACTTTGAGCAAACACAAGTGAGAAAAAGTTCTGCATAATGATAGGTCACCAATAGGTGCAGAGATGGCACAGTTGAGGCAGTGGTCATTTCTGCCTGGCTTGGGTGAAGAATAAGCTGACCATGTTTCCTTGAGACAAAAACAGAACTTTAGGATGGCAAAAACAGGTCGGGGTTATGTGCTGACAACTAAGAGGAGGGGAGGAGGAAGCAATCAAGCAGGAGCAGAGCAGCCAGGCCAGCACTAGGTAAGGACTATGTGATGCCAATCGGTGGTCATGTAGTAATGACATGGACTTCATACAAATGGCTAGGGCCAGGGCAAGGAATTTTGGTACCTAAGGTGAAAACCGAATCTGGTACCCCGATAAGCCCTGCTCTAAATGTCCTGCCTGAAACACATGCTGCTTTAACCATCTCAGTACCAGAAATGCCCGATAACCCCCACAGGGCCAGAGATAACCCCCACAGGGCCAGAGATAACCCCACACTGCCAAAGATAACCCCCATGGCATTTACCTGCAGCTCAATTGTGCTGCAATGTTCTGTTCCCTTTGAAGAAACAGACACTTGTGGGGTGAAGGGGAATCCTCCCCACAATCCCCGTGGCTCCTGTTTCCTCACAGCAGGTAGGAACAGCAGTAGCCACCATCAGCACCAGTAAGGGAGGGTCATCCTTAATGACAGGCAAGAAAAGTAATTGCTTTTGGGCCTCCTCAACAGACTAAGCCCAGGGCAACTCACTTAACTCTTTTGCGCCACTTTAAACATGGTCTTGGTTTACTAAAACAGGACAAAATTGACATGCATATTAAAGTGACAGGGTGGTCAAGAAATATGAAAGGAAGAGTACTGTCCCATTTTAAACAGTATGGTCAGCCTAGTTATCGAGGAGGTCAAGGTGAAGAATGAGCAAGCAGACAAGAATCAAGGTATAAAAAGACTATGTTTAGCAAGGGTATTTGCTTCTGCCCTGTCTGCAGTAAGGAGCACTGAAAGGTGGTGAGGTATTAATGATCAAATGTACAGTTTAAAATGATCCCTCCATCAATAGCATGGAGAAGACATGTGGAGAAAGGCAAGACTGGAAGATGGGAAACCAGTGAGTTCATAGTCCAAGCACAAGCTAGGGAAGATCTTAACCGAGGAAATGGGGATGGAGAGCTGGGGCAGATTCAAGAGAGGTTACGGAGATAAAACGTTCTCTGACAATGACTGTGAGTACATGCATGCACACACGCACACACGCACACAAGAATGAGTGAGATGGGGTATGAAAGAATGGAAGAAATGGAAGACGTGGTCCAAATTCTAGCCTGAATATGAGCAGATAATGGTCACATTCACTGAGAGGCAACAGGGAGGCAATCAGACAGGCCTGGGAAGATAAGGAGGTAAGGGTTAGGGGTGATAAGAGTCCTAAGGTCACCTATCCTCCCAGCTTCATGATAAGGGCTTGAGAAAATGGAATCTTTTGTGTCCTCAGCCCTGCTGGGGTGAGAACATTAAAAGCTATTAGTCGTTAACCATCCTCATTGTAGGGGAGCATGAGTTTGGTTTAATGTCTTCCTGGTGAAGCCCCCGACCAAGTATCCCCTCTCATCAGGCCCTACCTGAGGTCTTGGGGTCAGGAGAGGGGTGGGTTGCCCCTGGAGAGAAGATTCATGTCCCAAGTGCCTGTAGTGCACCAGACACTCTCCACAGATTAACCCCCGAGGCAAAAATTGTCTGTGGTTTATAGCTGAGCAAACTAACATTGCACCGAGGGAGGAGGGAATAGACTCTGATCTTGCATGTTGGGTATAGATCTTAATCCCACACCCCACCTCTTGGGCGAGCCATGTAATACTTGGACATCTTGTTACTTCTTCCTCCAAATAAGAATCTGAATCAAATAGTGTGCTTGGGGCGCGGGGGCAAAGTGGTCTATGAAAGTGCCCTGAAAGCTAGGTAGGGCCAGTAGCCAATGTTAATAGACTCAGTAATAAACTGAGGTTTAATCAATGACTCGTGACGTGGGTGCTGTAGGCTGCTGCCTCCTGTCCTGAACAGTGAGGTCATGGCTGAGCCTCGAGCAGAGACTGAGTCTTGGGTGAAAGCAGCTGAGAAGCAAGAAACACCACTGTTAACAATAGCAACTGGTTCTGGAGTGAAGGGTCTGCAAAAAAGAGAGTCAAAACCTACTTGGGGCCAGATGGTAGAATTGGGAAAGGTTCCAGAGGTCGGAGGGCATTGGCTGGCCCCTTTTCTTTTGTAGGTTTACATGGCAGAAGGGAGCTGTTAAGGTTTTGGGTTGACGGCTGGAGCCCAGGATCCTATTTGGGAGCAGAAACCTGCCTCTGAGGCATCATCAGTAGGCTTCAGGAAGCCTCCCTCCCCACTGTCTTCCTCATTGCTTGTTAATGATGCCTGAAAGTGCACACAAAATGCATTCCTTGAGCTATATTTTATTGTTGCTACTAATAATGCCAATAACTCCAGTCCACACATTGCTTTCCTATATATTATCTCTTTTCAGTCTCACCGCCTCACTGTGGAGTGTGATTTCCCCCATTCGATACACGAGGAGACTCATCTAATTAAAAGAGATAAAAATAAAGAGATTTAAAAAACAAATTGAAAGGAATTTCAGGGAGGGAAATCTAGGACAAAGTACTAGTGGACAAGATATGCTGTCAGAGTTTTAACTCAAACCCATACCCCCTTCTTCTGGCACAGTTACTCTCCTAATCATTTAATTAAATCAAAGACCCCAACTTTGGTTTCAGGGATTTCCTCTAAGTGCTGGAGACACAGCATTGCTTTACCTTCAAGGAGTCCACAGCCTAGTGGGGAAGACTTCATGGCCCAGAGGCGAGGACTGTGGGGGGATTTTCCTGGGATGTGTAGGGCTCCTGGGCCACTCTCGGCAGAGGCTGGACAAGTCTGTGAAGCCATAGGTGTCTTTCATGCTGCTGCATTTATGCCAGGTCTTCCCCGTCTGCTGCACATAGGTGGTGCTTCTTAGCCCTCCTCTGGGTTCTTTGTGCCAAACAGACAAGGGGTGCTTGGTGCCGCGCATACCCAGATCACCGTTTACACGCTCAGTCTGGAGCCCGTCCCGGTCCGAGCCCGTCCCGTTCCAGCCCCGTTTATAATTAAAACCCTCCGCATGCAGAGATTCCGCGGATGTTTCCTAATCCCTTTACTCGGGCCACCGGTGTTCATTTTGTAGATGCAATTCTTCCTCGTCTTACCGTCGTAGAGTGTATCCTGAAATCGATTTTACCCCAGTGTTGCCAGTTGCTTTACAGCACAGTCACGGCGAACTCGGTGCCCTTGACCCTCCTGTCCCACACAAGGAGGCCACACAATGGGAAGTAAGCGAGCAAGAACACTGCGCGCTGACTTGGAAGTGAACCCAAACTCGGCTCTGGATTCTAACGCAGACTGTGTTTGAAGCCCCTTCTCTTCCCTGAGCCCCACTTCTGTCCCGTCAGTGGCGTGACCCCCTTGCTCTGGAGCTTTGTAAGGATGCATCAGAGGTGCATGTGAAGTGCTTAGCTGTGTCAGCACAGTCTGTGAGCAGTAGATGGGCAGCGTCAGTTGTTAGTACCCTGATTGCTTTCTTACAGTTATTTCTGGTTGGAAGCTCTAGAACTTTAACTCAAGCCTTCTGTCTCCACACAATTAGCCACACCGAGCAATTAACACCTTATGGTGACTTATGTAGCAAAACTTTTCTCATTTGACAAGTAGCTGCAAATAGCTTCTTATACAGTGAGGGGGAGAGAAACCCCCTAGGCCAGATACCTCCCTTTGGCAGGACCTACCTGAGGCCTGGGGGCCAGAGACCGGGGTGCTGTGTACTCCCCACAACACACGTTCCTACCTGTACTTCACAGCTGAGTAGACTGATGTTCAGAGAGGCTGTGCACCTGCCCAACACCAGCCAAGCAGTAGGTGACCAAAGAGGATTCGTACCTCAGTCTTACTTCAAAGCCCATGTTCTTTCTACTACCCCCTGCTGTTCCCCAAGGGGAGTGCCACACTGCACAACTCCAGGGGTTGCTGTTCACTTTGCCATTCATGTAACCACCCCTGGGAGTTGTGCCATCCAGGGTCATGTGCCCTGAGATCGGAGGTGTGGTCTCAGTTAACAAGCCACTGCAAAGGAAAAGTGATGGCAACCAGGCTGGTTGCATTGGAAATAAAGGGACATATTCAAAAGACTTTTAGGAGAAAGACAGATTTTACAGATTGGCAACAACAGAAGTGAAAATAAAAGAAGAGGGATTTGAGGTGGCCTTTGATGTCCCCATCTTAGCTTGCCAGGGGGATCTCTTTGTGCTTATTAGGTTAGAAATACCAGGTAGTGGGGCTGCTGGACATAGAGAATATTCTAGAAAACTGCTTCTTCTACTTCTGCATCTCTGGAGGGAAAGGGCTAGGAGGTGGACTTGACCCAAGGACAAAGTTTGGGCTTTGGTTAGTGGTAGGTCATTGTATATAAAGAATTCACACACACACACACACACACACACACACACACACACACACACAAAACACATTTTTAATGAGAAAGCCCAGTGATAAGAAAAGCTGTCGGGAAATTGTTTTTCAAAATATAATAATGAAGCTTCCAGACAATCAGGGGCTAGTATGAAGTCCATGTTCTTACATCTTCTGGAGAGGTAATACAGTGTAATTAGCCATCAGAGGAGGGCAGGAGAAGGACCCCAGAATGTCTTTGATCAACAGTCCCCAACCAGCATTTACCAAATAGGGTCCAGGTGGGAGCACTGTCCTGGGTGCTGCATGGCGCTGAAATGGAAGCAGACTCCGCTCTGTCTGCTGGGAGCTGCAGGCCTTTGGAGAGGAAGACCAAATTTGGACAAAGTAGAGGCGCACAGGGGCTGTCACAAAGTTGTGCACACTCAGAGATTTGCATCAGTCTCTGCTGTGACCAGATGGCCATTACCACTGTCCTTTGCCCTGGTTCTCCTGGTGTCCCAATGTTGGAACTGGGACTTCCTTTTGGATTTCCCTTCCAGGAGCCTCTGTAAGAAGGAAAGCAAAGTCCCAGTGAGAACCTGCTCCACCCCAGGGTTCCCAGCCCTTCTGTCATTTCAGTTAAGGTCACGGCCCGCCAGGCAGTGGGGAGCAGGGGGACATTCTGAGTTCGAGCTGTGGTGGGCATCCGAACCCAAATACCTCTAGTCCCTGCAATCCTGAAATTGGTTAATTTTACAAAATTAGCTCTCAACAAATGTCTTCACCACTTGATTTGGGGGATTATAGCACATATTTACTTGTACTTATTTAGAGTAGCATTTCCTGAAGTCTGCATGCTATGGCATACTCCGAGGTTTGGGAAGGGAAGGAATGTTCCCTGGTCAATATATTGGGAAGGTTCTGGGTTAGACAAAATTAAACAAGCTACTTGGCTCCAGGAATTCTTTCAATCTTTGCTGTGTGTTATGAATCTTGAGGAGGTGAATATAAGACATAATGTTTTCTAAACTTCTTCAAACATGGAAACTTGTTTTCATGAAAGTTCTGTTAATGTCCCCTGGAGAAACTTGTGTCCTGAGGAACACAATTTGGCTTAGAAGATTTCTGTTGTATAGAAACTTGTACTCAGCTATTTCCCATATTCATTTAGAAAACAGCCTTCAATATCAGCAGGAGAGTCTAAGTTTAGATATAAAGAAGCATCCTACCTATGAGGATGCAAGGGAGCAGAATCCTCGAGTGTCCTGGGAAATTATGATAAGAGAACACACTACCCCATTTCTTGTCCTTTTACAAGCTCTCCCATGAGTCATTATAAATAGACTGAATTATCAATGACACTCTTGGATCTTTTTATCTTAAGGGGACTTTGAAAATAGGATATAATTGAGGGATAAGAAGGTAGGAATTAAAAGGCAAGAAGACAGACTGGCTGACTTCTGGATGGGTTGTCTCTAAGTATCTGTAATTTACTCATTCATTCTTATTCTGCCTGGAGCAAACACCTTCCTGATGGAGGTTTCTAAGATAAGTGCAACTGAAGAAGCAGGGGACGGCAGCTGCCCACAGTCTCAGGGTAGCATTTCAGTGGCCGTCGTATCCCAAGCATGTCTTATGGAGCAGACCTTATGCTAAGCCTTTGTATGCACTGTGTTTCCTGCGACAGCCTCTGAGGTTGCTGTCATTGTTCCAGTTTTGCTAAATGAGAATCTAAAGCCACAGAGATCCAAGACCTTCCTACGTGCAGTCCTGCGTCCAGTATGGGGGGAAGCGGATTTGAACACCGAAACCCCTGTCCACTGGCATTGCCTCTGCAACACCCGGGCTTCCCTGAAACGGGCCTCCTTCCATCCTGCTGTGCACTTGGGGAGAGGATGGGGAAGGGGCGAGGAGCGGCCCGGGCTGACCAGGAAGTCGAGGGAGGGGGACGACCTTCCAGCTCCCGCACCCCAACCAAGGCTAGAGAGGCACCTCAACATCAGCGGGGCTCTGCGCCTGCCACGCCCCTCAACAGCTACGTCTCTTCACGGTATCCCTCTGTCCCTTCGTGCCTGATGGTCGCCCACGGCGCATGGGCAGCTGCCCTGTTAGACAGCGGATAACATCAGCTTACAAATCAGTACTTTCTCTGGTATGTCCTTGTTCCCTAATGGGAGTGTGATGGCCTCCAAAATACGCTTCATCTGTGTCCAACTCCACACTGTCAGGTTGGTGGCTCCCAAGGAATCTCTGCAACTAGAGTCACCAGCTAATGAGGATGGGCTGTGGGAGGGGTGCAGGCCTGAACTGTGAGGCCTTGGCAGGGACTGCGGATGTGGGTGAGGACATGGGGAGAGTAGGGGTGTCCCGGCATCTGGGAAGGGCTATGTCTTAAGACAGGGAGACCACCTGAAGGGGAAGCAGTGTTCCCGCACAGTGAGAAAGACAGAACCCAGCAATGGCTATCCATTCTGCCGAGCTGAGGGGGTCCGGGGGTGCCTACACTCTGTGTGCCCTACGGTGTGCAGAGCTCTGTGTGAGGCTCTGGAAATGAATGTGATGAATGCTTCTTCAGTGTGTGAAGATGACCTGACCCACATTTGAAGGCGTTATTCCAGAGACGGGCCGGTGAGCCAGAGAACCCACACGCTTGGCCTGGTTTCCCACTCAAGGCCGCAGGGAGGCTTGGAGGCCCAGGCTCTGAGATGAGCCTGCTTGAGGAGGGCGGTTTCCCCTATGACACCAACTGGCCCCCGTGGGACTCGGGTCTTAGCTTGCTGGGAACACCGCCCCAGCCAGGTGATTGGACAAAGCTAGGAGAACTCCCTTGAACTTCTGAATGTCATTACCCCAGATGGGATTTCTCTGGCCACCTCATCTAAGGTAGCAGCCCTCAGCTCAAGTCCCCATAGCCACCTGAATCCATACGTGTTATTTAGTTTACTTACTCCCTGTCACTGAACTGCAAGGTCTTTGAGAACAAGAAATGATTCTCGTTCATGTCCACTGTACCCAGAACCATATCTGCAACAGCACTTAACGAACACTGGAAGAGTTATTAAATGAATGAAAAATAATAATAAAGGTAGGCACAGTCCTGTCTACAGATATCTTAGAAAGTAAACTTGACTTTGTCATACCCCTGCTGACAATCCCACCAGGTCCAGTCACCTACAGGACAAGGAGCACACTCTCTGGCTGGCACCCAGGTCCCTCTGCTCTGGCCCCTGCCGCCTTCATTTCCCACCACTCTCCCCCACCTTCATCCTACATGCTGACCCCCACAAGACCTGGGCCTGCTGAAGAGGCAGACTCCTGGGCCCAGCTTCAGGGATTGGGTTCAGTTGGGGTTAAGTGGGGTACAGGAGTCCCTCTCTTTTCTTTCAAAGATCCCTAGGTATGTTGATAACAGGTATTCTGTGGACCTCAGCTTGAGGAGTGTTGTCAAAATATGTGCACTTTCCTCCTAGCCCCTTGTGTTCCTGTTGACATCTATCTGAGGTAGACTTTGTCCTTCCACTCTTTCCACCAGAAAATGCCTCAGCATCTTCAGGTTCCGTTCAAAGGTCACACCTTCAGTGTGATACACAATCCCTCCTCCACCAGATACCTTAACCTCTTCTTCCTCTCCAGCCAATGTGTCTTGCACCCCTCTCTTAGACATCATTCTGCTCCTGCCTCTCGCCCTACCCCTCCCCTAATCTGTGAGCTCAGGTATACTCTTAGTTATCTCTGAGTGCCCCTGAGTACCTCACTGGTACCCGGCACTGAGTGTCCTTGGAACCAATGCAATGCCCAGGTGTGCTCAGCAATGACCATCCCCAACTTCTCCTCTGACTGACCTGTTCTGTTTCCAACTGCTGGGTCTTTGCAGGAGTTCTCGCTCCAGAGAATGGACAGTCTTGTGGATGACCGCGTCAACATCCTGGGATTTTCCATTTTCAACCAATCACATGCTTTCTTCCAAGAGTTTGCCCAGAGCCTCAACCAGTCTTGGCAGGAGAACTGTGACCATGTGCCCTTCACTGGGCCCGCAGTAAGTACCCACTGGAAGCCTCCCTGGGGCCCCTTCCCCTCTGCACATCCCCCTGTGGGTCAGCTACTGGCATGAGCCCTCTAGAGTCCCGTCTCCTATAGGCCCAGCTCAGACAGGTGTGCAGAACACTGGGAAGTGGTCCCGGGGGGAAGTGGGGCAAGAGCCAACTGTGACCTGCTTGGTGGAGTTGTCCTTTAGTGGTGTCTCTAAGTCTTCTGGGCTCAAGTTCCAGCAGTGCTGTTTAGAGAAGGGCTTGAGTTCAGGACCCAAGAATTGCACCCTTTGAAGGGCTTATCACAGAACTGCCCCCATCCTTCAGCTAGGGAACCGAAGCCAGGACTAGGTACTGGGACGAGTGTGGGGACATGGGGTCTTGGTCAAGGGACATACCAAGCCTCCTGCAGAGTGGAATCCATTCTGAGACCCTGACTCCTAGACCAGTGCACTGCCTGCCACGCTGCACCACTGTCCCAAGCAGAAGCTCATCGGGAGAGCATCCTTCATACCCTCCCTCCCTGGTGTGTATACGGAAGCAAGCATTCTCTGGCATCCTCCCCCGGGGTCGATGTCTTTATTCTGCAGAGCAGTTCAAGGGCATCTGCGTGTGTCATTTGTTAAAGGCAGGTTCGTAGGGGACCTGGAGAGCCTGGCTGTCCTGTGTCACTTAGACTTCCAAAGCCTCTTCAGGCAGCTCCCATGATGCTCAGAAACAGTGTCTCCACTTTGCAGGTGATGAAACTGAGGCCCAGGGAGTGACATAAGCCATCCCAGGTCACACAGGTAGTATGAGGAGGAACCAGGATGAGCATCCAGGCCACGTGGCTTGCGTTTCCTTGTTCCAAGCTTGAGGCTGCTTTGCCTCTCTCTGGAGTTCCTTGCTGCACTGTGCTGTCCTTGGACCTGGTACAATGAATGCAGTGGTGGGCATTTGTCAAAGGAGGGACTGCATGAGTGAGGCAAGTAGAACAATCAAGGCTGAAGACAGATGGAAAGGACAAATGGGCCCAGGAGATGACGATGGAGTCGGCACCTTCTAGAGCAGGGCATTCTCTGGTGGGCCTTTGCAACAGGAGTGATGCCTGTGTCTGATGAGACATGGACATTTCTAGACACCTGTACCCATGGGCTTCTAATTGGTGGTTTTCCAAGGTGGTGATCAGGGGAGGGCCTGAGAAAGGCAGGGGCATGGACAAAGTGACCTCCCCCCAAACTCTGTCCCTTGGTAGCTTGGGTAGAAATCTTAATAAAAAAGGAAGCTAAGGGGTTAGGGAGCTTCAGTCAGGGAATAGATAGGAGAAGGGGGATTGAGGCCTGAGTTTATGGATAGTGTCTGCAGTACATCCCAGTGAGGTTTCCAGGCTGAAAGAGGTGTGAATCCTGGAAGGATTTGATGGGGGAAACATCTGAAGGAAGGGGGCCTTCCCTCCATTCGGTGGTTTAAAGGGCAGCACAGGACATCATGGAAAGGACTAGGCTCCCGCTCCTGGCCTGTCTTTGTGGTCTTGCCTATGGCTCATCTCTCCTGTATTCTGGTGAGAACTTGACCGGGTGGCAGCACAATGTGAGACAAGAAAGTAAAACCTGCCTCCTCTCCATGCCAACCCTTCCACACTGGGCATCTCACCTTGGTGACAAGATAAAGCTTTGTCCTCGTTCTTCTTCCCCATCCAGTATCACATTTTCATGGTCTCCCAATAAATGAACATTCCAGACCTAGGACAGGTTGCCAGGGGACAGGAGTCCAGTCACAGATTCTACAGCCTTCTCTTGACCAGAGCCCTTTGACTTTTCCTGCCAGTAAAACAGGAATGTGTGTTCATTGTTGCTTAGGAGACCCATGCTTCTGCTGTGTGTGCTTTCACAGACTAGAAAACACTGCTCCCCACCCGTGAAATTGTCCCGCTTCGCCTCTTCCCCTCCACTTGCAATCCTAATAACAGAGAAGAGCAAATGAGGAAACCAAGACACAGAAGAAAGGGTGGCATGCTGGGTGTGCGGGTCCTGGAAGGCAGGCAGCCTCTCAGGACAGGAGAACCTTTCAGTAACTGTCTCTGTGGCCTCTGAAAAAGTACTCTAGAAAGTTCTCACCTCCGAGAATGTGGAAAGTGAGTTCACAGCATCTAGCAGGAAGGGATCTTCCTCAAATCTTCTCGCTTTGGCAGCTCTAGGCCTCTCCCTTCTCTCTGGGGGCAGAAATTCCCCAAACAGGTCCTATCTTTCATTTGTTGGGGAAGCTGGAAGGTGAGAAATGTCAGCTCCAGGAAGCACAGTCTGGTTTGCTCTTTCCTCCAGTATCCAGCTTCCTAACAAGGCTGCAACTACAGACCCTCTCCCCCTCTTTCCTCACCATCTTAACCCCCTCTCCCTCTCCCTCCTTAACCCCCTCTCCCTCACCCTCACCTTCTAAACCACTCTCCCCCTCTCTCCTCACCTTTTTAATCTCCCCTCCCTCTCTTCCTCTCCTAATTCCCTCCCTTTCTCTGCCCTTCTTTTTCCATCTCCATTCCATTCTCCCCTCTCCCATAACCTCCTCTCGTTCTTTCCCTTTCCCTTTTTCCCGTTCACCTTGTATTCCTCTCCACTCCTTTTCTTCTTTCTTCTTGTCTGTCTCCTGTGTGGGTCTCTTCTTCACCTTCCCAGTCAGCAGCAGTATCCGAGTGGAACTTGCTGGAAGGGGGCATGGAGGGGGTGCCAGGCTGTGGTGATGGCACAAAGCTCAGCACTGCGAAGGCTGTCCCACCAGGTGGCTGCACACCTGTACTTTGTGCGCAGGAGGGTCTGGGTGGGAACACACACATCCCGCTCTCGCTGTTCCATTAATCACGCAGCAAAGAACAGAAAACACAGAAAATCATTAAAATTACAGATGGTAGGATTAAGTCATTAGAATTTAAGCTAAAACAGATGTTTGTAATTAAGTGTTTATTTCATTGAATAAAACCCAGATTGTAGGAACTAGTCCATGAGTTTTTAACAGTTCCTGTCGTGGTATTCGATCAGGGGCAGTGGAAACTAGAGGTTCACAGATGAATGGCCGTCACGGACAGGTGGGACTCCAGTGAGCTGGGGGGCCATGGAGGTGAGTGTCCAGGTGTGTTCTGGGGTACACTCTTATTTTCATTTCCAAGGATGGGGAGGAAACTCAGTCACAACTCCTTGAGTCAGATTGGTTCGTCTTCATTTAAACAGAGTCTTTCATCCCCGAAACAATTTACAAATAGCTCAAAAGAAAATAACAATGTAGAACCAAATGAAAATATAAAAGCAAGAGAATTGAGGGTTTCTTGCCAAAGTGGCATTTTTGTGCCAAGAAGAGGAGAGGATTTTTAAATGCAGATTGAGCTGTGGGGGATTTAATATTGAGAAGAGACAAGGACAGGAGAGGCAGAGACAGGCTAAGAGGCATACGCATGGGGCCACAGGCCAAGAAGAGTGGGGTCATGAAGGGAGTCAGTCTGAGGTTGAAAGGGGCTGGGTGTGGTTTGCATGGAACTCCTTAGCCCCAAGGTGGACTGAAGGCACCCCCAGTTACACCAGTTAAACAGTAAATGACAGCAGAGGGCGAAATCTCCCAGGGGTGCTCAGAGATGCTCTGAGAAGTGAGCTGGAAATGGAGACCAAGCTCACAGGCTCCACATCGTGCTGGTGCAGGGGCGCAGTCTGAGGCAGGGACGGGCATCGGGGGTAGAATGCTGGGGGGCAGACTCTCAGAGAAGCACGGAGCACCCGGAGGCCTGGACGGGTGACCAGGATCCCAGGGGCATCTGGTTATGTGTGGAGAGCCCCCGGGAGACTGATCTAGAAGGAGGACATGTTTGTGGCTTGGAATCAGCTGGGATCAGTCAGGCTGGATGCAGAGGACCCGTGAACCCCAGCGCCTCCTGGGGACACATCACTGTGTCACCCCTCTGAAGGCGATACCCAGATGGAGAGGAGACAGGAGCATGAGAACAGCCCTTCCATCTGTTCCCTGGCCCCCGCATCCCTTGCTGGAGTTGTCATTACTAGAAGCACTTGAAGATTCTTGAAGGCCCCAGAGTGAGAGATGCCAGAGAACGTAGCAAACAGACCGGCGGCTCCCCCGGCATCCGGATCACTTGCTAATAAGGGAGCATCAGCCAAGAAAACCACAGCCCAGATGGAGTGGGAACAGTGATAGCCATGTGGCAGGAAAGAGCTTGGGGCCTGGTGGGAAGACGTGAGAAATGGCATGGTGTATACGTGTCTGTGCGAATGTAGGGCTGCAGGCTCTCATGAGAAGAAGGGGAGGAGGTGCCGGTCTCCCTGTGGGGCTGGGGCAGCCATGCTCCTGAGAGGAGGTTCCCAGAGCCTGGTGCAGGCCAGGGCATTTTCAGCTTCCTGGAACAGAAATCCTGAATTTATCTTCCCTGTGTAGAAAAGAAGACATGCTGGGTCCTATCACAGCAAATGGAGATGGAAGATTTTGGAGTGATATGGTTGGAAACTCAAGGCTCCCATCTCTGCTGTCACCCTGGGTATCAGTGCCCCCCCAGCCAGGTGGCTGCCACAGGTGCCCACAAAATGTGCAGACACATTCATGCTTACAGGAGGAAGGACCACCTCTTGGAGACAGAACAGCACTCCCCCAGTCCTGGGTCATGTCTCCTTGGTCAAATTTGACCTCTTGCTCTAATCACTTATTGGCAGGGGTAGGATGACCCTGAGGCTCCCCTGGGAGCTGGGGCTGGATCAGCCACCCCGAAAGCAAATAGCTGCTTGGGGGAGGGGAGGACCCTGGACAAAATGGGGTTTCCCAGAGGTAGGGGAAGAGGAGAGGTGGGTACCCAGTAATGATAGAGCCCATCTACTGCCCCTTCGTCCTGCCTTCCTGTCCTGTCCCTGCAGAAGTTCTGAGTGGCTCATCACTGAGGACACAGCAAGTCAG
This sequence comes from Solenodon paradoxus, assembly GCA_004363575.1. Taxonomy (NCBI): domain Eukaryota; kingdom Metazoa; phylum Chordata; class Mammalia; order Eulipotyphla; family Solenodontidae; genus Solenodon; species Solenodon paradoxus. Next base: position 141,196 of record RJWH01002239.1, on the reverse strand, counting down.
AGGTGACCAAATTATTGCCAAATGATTGACTGCTAACATTTTCAGTGCTCTTTTCCCCACTAAACTTAAGTAAAAAGCAGTCACAACGGAGAACATCAGGTAGAGCCTTGCTTTATTGGCCAAGGAAGGATACGGAGCTCACGCTGGAAAAACCGTCTGGAAGGCAAAGGGCCGGGGCTGGGTTTAAGCTGCAGGTGGCCAGAAGGTGGTCTGGAGTGGGGCTAGGGAGGAGGGATGGTCTCTGGGCGGCCAGAATGCTGAGAAATGAGCCGAGAGTTCCGGGAAGCCTGGCTGATGCTCATTCTTCCTTTTGCAGGGTTTGCTCAGGTCTGTCACATCACGGGGGCGCAGGGGGTGATGCTTGCAGGGTGAGAATGGCGGGGTGGGTAAGGACATGGGAAGGCAGGGAACTACGCATGCCCGGCTGCGGGGCAGTGCCTTGCGGCTCTTCTCCCTCCTGGTGGTCAGGTTCTCCGGCAGGCTGGGCTCCCACAGGAGGGCCTGTGTGGCTCCCGTTGTGCTCTCTGCATCTGGAAGCCCACCTAGCTAACAGTGAGAGAGGGGGCTAGGGGGGGACGAAAAGGCTCGCTGTTACATTGGGCTATAAGGAAAACGGGGTTTCACTGCTGCACTTGGGTGACAAGACCAGGAGGCAAACTGGATTATGACAGCAGAGACCGCCCACCACATTCCCTGCCCACAATCCTGTCCTAGCCCGAGAGTCTCATGCTCGCACCTCCTTGAGAAGGTACCACATGCAGAAAGATGGCCCCGTGCTCTCCTGGAGACCAGGTACAAGAACACATCTGACAGAGCGATGGCACTCGCCCCTTTCTCCCTTCTTGACAGAAATGAGGGGGAAGGTGATGCTACAGAAAGGGGTGGGGGTGCTGCGGTTCAGTCCTGATCTTGCCACTAACTGGCTTGGTGACTTTGGGCAGGAGGAGAGCCCTTTGTGCCTCACTTTCTTCATCTGTTATTAACCCTGTGGTTTTGAGACTCTCAGACTGGAGTGACTCCCAGGAAAAGATGGGACAGAAGTTAGTTCACAGTATCATTGAAATACTTAAATAGCTATCGTGAAGGCCGTAGAAGCCAATGTCACTAGGGTCCCTAATGCCCTTCCGGTAAACATTGGTGGAAGCTGGAAAGGGAGAGTCTGTAGCATCACAATTTCCATTTGACCTTTGGACAAGGAAACATGAGAGGTCCATTAATAAAGGAGCTGATGTACTGGGGAAATGAGCTATGTGCAAAGAACAAGGGCAGTTGTAAGCTCAGGAGAAGCATCGAGCCCCACCCAGGTGAGCCTGGAATCAAGAAGAGCTAAGCCACAGAGGGGCAGTGGGTGGAGAGATGATGGGATGGGTCCCTTGCGGTGAGGGCTGGGCATCAGGATCTCAGAGATTTCCACTGAGCCTGGTTGCCATTTCGGTGCCCTTACTTGCTGGGTCTTTGGGTTGTAGGTGGTCTAGGGACCAGGCCCCAGAAAGGAGAGGTGATAGAGCCGGGAGGGCAGAGAGGACGCAAGTAACTCCTGCCTGGATAGACATCTCAGGGAACAATGGGAGGTGTTGGGGCCCCCAGTGTAGACAGGGCCTACTCATTTGGGAAGGAAGGAGAAAAAGGGTGGAAGAGAAGGCAAGGTGTAGGAGAGGGAGAGACAGAGGGTGAGAGGGAGGAAGAAAGAACACACTGGCCAGGCAGTTTCGCTAGCAAGTTAACTTGGGTTGGAGCGGAGACAATTGTATTTGGCTGTTTCCATTCACGTGTCTTTTAGAAAGTCAGCTCCCCCAGTTCCTGTCACAAGCCTCCTTGCCCAACACATAGCAAGACTGAAGGAAATGGCTCCATCTTCCCATCCTATTTGATGTCCTTGCAGCTCAGCCAACACCCATGCCCCTGCTGACACCTGTCTGCACCTGGGGGTGCCCAGCCCCACCCTCAGTTATGTGGTGACAGACACTTGCAGGTTATACATCTTACATCTGTGCGGCAGGGTCACTCACAGGAAACTTGCTCACCTCAGAGGCCTTGTGACACCGGAAGCACTGAAGATACGGCGAGGCTGGGGTCTAGATTTGGTTTGTAGAGACCCCTTTCAACCTTTCTCCTGCTGCTCACTAACTCAAGCTGCCCACATGCTGCAGAGCTTGAAAATATCCAAGAAGACACAAGATGACCCCCTGCCTCCCACCTAGGAGGTCCCCGTGTCCCTGGGCCTGGCCAGATAGAGGGGAGGTCATGAGAAATCACATGGAAAGTGCCCACCTGGGGTGACAGTCATAGGTTACATGGGGTAATAGTGCCGAATTTTCCCGGCTGTGTGCCATGCTTCAGTGAAGACTTTCTCTGTCAGGGATGGTGTGCTTACTTCTGGCCCTCATGCTTCTCCCACAAGCCATCTGCCTGCTCCCCAGGCCCCCAGCACAGTGTTGCCCCAGAGCCACTTAACAAGCAGAGGTGTTTCTTGTCGGTCCTTATGTGCATTAACAACAGCTGAGTATCACCCCTTCCTGGACAGGACAGCTCAATGCCAGGTGTCCTCTGTTTTCCTGCTCCTGCTGACTCCACCTACATGCCCCAGCCTTCCTCTTTCCAAGGCTCAAACATCGGGTTTTGTGAACAGATTTTATGCCAAATTTTATTCGATTCAAGAAATGTGTCTTGGGGGGCCTGCCATATGCCAGGTCCCTCTACTAGAGACCTGCAGGTACTGGATGAAGGCCCCACGTGTTTTCCCCCGAGAGATGCAGTTGAATAGGGACCCTTCCCCCTGGTTTTATGTCCTCTGCCGCAGGACACCTGCCTGTCCCTGGCTCCTTGACCTCCCCCACCAGGCGTGCACCACACTTTCCGTCTTGTTCGTTGCTTATGCACGTTCATCTTGGGAGTGCCTTTATCCTCCTGGACTGTTCCACTCCCAGGTCCAACATTGGGTGGATCACCTACCCAGTCCTTCAGTACTCAGTTCCATGAAGTATTTTCTTGACATCCCAGCTGTATAAGAAATCTTCCTCTTTAGACCCCACAGATCTAAATGGGTCCGTCTCACTCAGTTTCATGTTCTGTTTCCTTGTGTCCTGTCTCCCAGTGGCCCCTCTCCTTCTCCATTACAATCTGTCACAAGAATAGAGTCCTGCTCATCTCTGGGCTCTGAACTCACCATGTGCTGCATACCTGCACATCAAACCAAATGCTGCAAATCAGATTGCAATAAGAGTAGGAGCATCTTGGAAGAAATGCAGAGGCCTTCCAGAGCTGTCGTCTGTAGTAGGAAGAGTCTCTAGGAGGAAACATGATCATGGGGCCTTCCAGAAGGCAGTGACCTTCACCAGCCTTGTAGAATGGGCAGGTTCCTTCCTCATCCTGAGATGGGTGGCCCTGCTTCTTCTTGAGGACATCAGAGAGCAATAGAAGTAGACACTTCCCCAGAGTAAAGGAGAGAACAATAGCTTTGGAATCAGTTTGGGCCTAGTTGGTAGCTGGATGATCCACTCCCAGAGAAGCCTGGGCCACTATGTCCGCCTGGGCACCTGGTTGTTGGAGGAGGTGGTGCTGGCCCCGAGAAAGCAGCTGGGCCAAGGCGAGGGTGGTGCATCCTCAGTGCCCTGTTTTGCTTTCTCTTTTCTTCCTCCTCTGTTCATTCTCCCCTCTTCTTCCTCCTTTCTCTCCCTTCACCCTGTCTGCTCCTCCCCATCCTCTCACCTCACAGCTGTCCTCAGCTCTGCTGTTTGATGCCGTCTACACCGTGGTGACTGCAGTCCAGGAGCTGAACCGGAGCCAGGAGATCGGCGTGAAGCCCCTGTCCTGTGGCTCGGCCCAGATCTGGCAGCATGGCACCAGCCTGATGAACTACCTGCGCATGGTGAGGGGCTGGGGCTGGGCCCAACCCACCTTGGGGGCACGCTTATTCAAGGCCCCACAGCCCTAGATGAAAGGAGGCTTCATAGCAGCCCCACCCCATGATTCCTGCGTCTTAACACCTCCCCACCACGAGTCTGTGGCAACTTGATTTACCAGGCAATAACCCTGGGCCTAAGACTATTAAGGAGTCTCTGGGTCCCAGACTTGGAATCTGACCCTTCTGCTTAGAGTGGTCCCCGTAAACCGCACAAAGGCTGCTGTAGACTGGGGCCATCAGAGAGCTTTACGCATAGCCCTGCCAGCTTGGTACTCCCAGCCAGGCCTCCGTGAAGGCGAAACCCATGAAGAAGACATCTCCGGTCCAAGAAGACTGGTGTGAAGTTGCTTGGATTTGCATGAAGAGTCCACTCATCCTGACTTCTTACAGACCTGGGTGTGGGACCTGCCCTAGGAGAATGAATGTCATTAGCAGTTGGGGATGGGGACAAGAGGAATCTGAGCTCTCTCGCCGTATCTCGGCCTTGGGTTGTTCTATGCAGCAGCTGTGAGGTCACGGGATACGGGACATTCTCCTCCCAGCCTCTATTTCGTCTGAATTGGTTCCAGAGACGTCACATTGGTTGTCACAACATCCTGGGGCTTGAAGGCAGGCAGGAGAAGGGGTCTTCATGGCTTCCCCTCCCCCCAGCACCCTTAAGGTGCGCACGTGTGGCATGCTCGCTGGGGCCAAGTGGCACGTGGGTTGGTGCTGTAACTCACTCTCTCTTGGACAGGTAGAATTGGAAGGTCTCACCGGCCACATTGAATTCAACAGCAAAGGCCAGAGGTCCAACTACGCCTTGAAGATCTTGCAGTTCACGAGGAATGGTTTTCGGCAGGTAAGCTGCTCAGAGCTGACATACTGACAGATCCCTCCTTTTTGCATCTCTCTCGGTCGGTGCCCAGCCCATGCGGCCTTGGCATTCTCCTTGCACTCCACTCTCCCCCAAGGGCACCAGGCTGCATCCAGGCAGGGCTCCTGGCACCTAGCGGCCTCCCCCTTCATGCCACAGGGTCAGTCAGTGTGGGTCAGGAGGGAGCCCCAGAAATATATCAAGAGAGAGTCAACCATGCTGTGGGGTTGGGGGGCAAGAGGTGTCTGTGAGGAAGGAATTCCCAGGCCTTGTCCACTCTTGGATTATGAGACCCACCCCTGGGTCTCATGCTAACCCTGGAGCATTGTTAAAGTCCAGGGAGGTGGCTGGGGAGGCACAGATGGGACCCCAGGGGCTGAGGGGCCCTTCAGCCGCAGATGGATGGCCAGTTCTCTTCTGTCAGCTTTTTGCGACCAGCCCACCCCTACCCACCCCCATGCCAGTCACACCCTCCCCTCCTGTCTGTCACCTGTCTGCTTGTGACAGCTCAAGAGGGCTTTGTCTTTTGTGTCTCTTTGCAACTCGCTGCTCCTCTTCCCCTTCTCCTCCATTAACCTTCTTCTCCTTTTCTCCAGTTCTGACATTGGAGGACACAGGGATTCAGACAGCCACTCCAAATGTCTCTCTCCCAGCCTCCCAGCACAATAATCAACTCCCTTTGCTAGTTAACCCAACTCCAGCCTGGGAAAAGTCTCAGAAGTAGAAAATGCTGTACTTAGGAAGCAAACCTATTGAAGATTCTCCTCGCAGGGGGATGTACCGTTGAGGGGGGCACGGCTGCCTTCTCCAGGGATAATTAAGAACCAGCTTCTTTGTCTCCATCGTCACCGTCTTCATCGTTATCATCATCCCAGTCGCTCTCATTTGCTAAATTCTCACCAGGGCCCATGTGTCATGTCAGTGTGCCATATGCATTTCCTCTCTTAATGCCCCAAAGTAGTCTCTTTTTTAAATCCCCATTTTACAAGTAAGAAAACTAAGGTTCAAAACGATGAACTGGGTTAGCCTCGAACAGTTAGTAATGGCAGCCAGTTTTGACTCTGAAGCCCAGGTTCCTTACCTTCATGACAAATCCTGCATCAGCATCACTTTCTTAGAAGCTCAGGTGTTTGGACTCCATCCCACCGGAGTCTGATAGGGCCTAACATGGGGTCCAGGAACATATGTGATTCTCAGGCTCTGAAGGGGATTGTGATGAGACCCTGGTCTATCCCAGTGGCCCTGTCACATCTGCATTGTGCCACTCTGTCTCTGTGTCTGACTGTCTCTGAGTCGCCTCCTCTCATGAGGCGCATTGGCATTCCTTCTAGGAAGACACAGGTCAACGTCCACTTCTCAGGATGACAAAAAGGCAAAAGAGAGATCCCATTCAGAAGCCCTGGTACCAGCTCCAAACACAGTTCCCTCCAGCTCTGCCAGGTCTGGAGCTATATGGTGATTTCGCAGAACCCGTGGCTACCATTTTCTTAGCTTCCCCAGTGGGCCAGGCTTCGGTAATGGGTAGAAACTACTAGAAACACTGGAGTAGACTGTCACAGATGCCACAGCGGCCATTTATTGAGCCTGTACTGTATTCAGCACTGGAGGAAATAGCCAGAAAGGGTGCATGCCTGCAATGAGAGAGCCCTCAGGACTGACAGAGAAAAGAACAAGCCTGATTTGAGATTTTTAAACTTAAATTGTGCCCTCAGGCTCCTAATTCTCTAAAGAAAGGTAACCTGGGTCTGTAGGGAAATTGTCAGGCTGACTTTGCCCAGAGCCCCAGGGCTTGGCGATGGGAAATAGAGAAGACTCGTTCGTTTTGAGGGCCTACTGTGTGGCAGGTTCTCTTCTAGGTGCAGCTTTCGGCTTGAGCCAAGAGGCTGCTTTGTGGAGCCTGCATTCTAGGAGGGGCAAACAGGCAGACAGACATTGTATGATGCGGGCGGTGGTGAGTGCAAGCCAGAGTGGGGGCCAGGGGGCACAGATGACGGTGGCAGAGGGGCAGGGTGTAGGAGAAGGCTTACTGAGCTGCAGCCCCTCTCCATGGATGGCCTCTCCTGGGCTCCAGCACACCCCTTGGACCTCAGCGCTGCTCTGTGTACTCCCCACAGCGCCCCTACAGATTCCCTGGCAGAGTTGGCTGGTGGCCCTGAGACCACTGCTTGAACAACAGCTGTGAGACTGTGAGTCCCTCTCCGCTTCCCCTCACTCTTCAACTGCCTCATGCACTGCTGGGTGCAGCGCAGCCGAGTCGTGGAGAAACAGCACCCCACACCCTCAAGCGCCCTCACACCCTCATCCTTCAGCCCGGCCCAGCCGGGGCCTCTGCCTGGACACCGCAGTCAGCAGCTGTCCCTTCATAGCACCCACGTGGGTGTTGGGATGGCTTCTGACCCGGTGTGCACAGAATGATCAGCGTGCGTGTTATAAAATGCACACCCCAGGCCCCACCATTAAACATTGTAAGTTCATAAACTGGGTACCTTCCAGAAGACAGCATCTTCCTAACTAGCACCCAACTGGAGGGTTGTGATGCATAGGCCCTCTGACATGAGTGTTCGTGGACCACAGCCTCTGTGTAGACTCTCTTCTTGACCTCCCACATCCCACCCTGTCTTCGGGAGCTAGTGAGGAATGGAACCTGCTACACACGTGGCCATTAAAGGGGAAGGTGGTCTTGACTTTTGGAATGCACAGTCCTGATTGGACTAAGAAAGTGGATTGCAGCAGCAATTTCTTACTCGCTTTTCTTCAACAAACCTGGTGACTGTCCGCTGCTTTGCAGTCTGGCTCAGGTTCTGTGCGTACCAGTGAGAACTACAAGGTGTATCGGTGCAGATGTGGCTTAAAGAGCTGGTCCCCAGATCGCACCCCACTCACAGACCCATCTTTGCCTTCTGGCAGATGTCCTTCGCCTGCTTACTAAGGATGAAGAAGCAGTGCAGGGAGCCATCATTCACTGGGCTTCTCTTTCAGGGTGGGAGGAAAGTCAGGATGCCTCGAATTATCTCCCAGTTCCTTCCGACAGGAAAGCTGTTTGGGGAGGAGAGAGTGAGCCGGAGCCGGGAATAACATCCCCTGAGTCCCTGTCACGGACCAGACACCACATGGGCTCTTTGCACAGTCACTTCTGATGTGGAGGGCAGCCTTCCAGGTGGATTGGCTCCCATCTCACAAATGAGGACACTGGGGCTCAGGTGGGTAAGGAACTTGGTCCAAGCGCCTCCTAGCAAGGGCTTCGGGCTGAGCTGGCAGCCATGCTCAAGTGTCCAACTACAAGCCACATTCTTGCATCTTCCACTCTTCTTGGCTTTTTCTCACTTTCTGGGAACCCCTGAGCCCCTACATCCAACACTTCACCAGGTCTGGAGCTTTCCTGCAGCAAACCAGGACAGCTCCTGGCTCCAGTGACCTGCTGGGCTGGGCTTCCTTAGTTAGGGCATCTTCTCCTCTGCATTTGGTTTTGTTCTTTCTCTTCCCATCTGGGCGAGTGACTGCTAAGAGCTGGTTTTGATTATTCAGAAAGCACCACGCAGCGACCCAGTGGGTTGTAATTGGTAAAATGTCTGAACCAAATACCCTACTCCCTACCGGTGGCTGATTAGAGGATTATTACCATTATAAAAATAGTCTTTCAGAATCCAGGTTTATTTTTTACCATTTAAAAAATTACTGTTTTGTTTCTGTTTGGAGAGGGTTTTCCGTTTTGGCAGACGGTGGCACTTCCACTGGGGCCTGTCTGGGAGGAGAAACACTCCCATCAGTGCCCTGTAGGTGACATTTCTAAACTGGTGCCTCTTCAGATTATTTGTGGACATCCAAGTCATAGTATTGTTTCCATATTCTCTAAGTCCATATCCCATCTTGCCTGTGGGATTGCCTTAGATTCATTTTCTCCTTTCTCCTGTTCCAGAAGATCTCCGGGGTAGCACTGGAATTATATCACTCCCTTCCTGATTTAGGGGGGATCAAATTTGAAAGAGGTGAGGAGAAGAAAGAAGCCCAGCTTTACAGGGCTCTTAATTTCCTTCATTTAACTTGGTCTAAAGATCAGAGATTCTGAGCAGCCCCAAGAGACTTTGCTCAGACTCTAATAAGGTGAACATACCTTTCATCTGAGGATTGGAAATGGTTTAACTGCCTCTAATTAGGCCTTTAGGAGAGGAAGCATGAGACAGGGGGGTCTGACATCCCTAGCTAACGATACAGATCAAACTTTTCTGTTGGCTTACTGTAAATCACGATGGGGGCACCTCAGTTTCTTTCTCTGTGCAGTGAAGATGGTAACCCCTCAACATTCAGCCTGGCAAAACCCAAGGATTGTTGAAACTGGATTTACATGTGTTCTCTTCTGGATGGCCAGCATTAAAAAGCTAGCTCTATGGAATAATAATGGTGATGATAATGATAATAGCATTAGCATTTATTTTTGTCTCCTTTGGGGTGCAGAGTGCTGGTGTGTATGTGCAATGCGTTTAACATTTCTTCTCGTTATCAACCATGCATAGAGCTATTCTCTCAATCTTGCAGATAAAGAAACAGACACAGAGAAATATCTATACAGTTAGTATATTCCAAACTTAAGAACTGAGTCTGGGTCTAGCTGTCCTCCAAGTTCATGATCTTTCCGCTTTGTAAGATGATCCCAGAGCTTAGTCTTGTTGGAAGTGCTCTTGGAGGCCTCCAGTCTAATCTTCCAACCCAGCACAAGGTTCCCCAGTGTCCCTCAAGGAAAGAGCCAGCCAGCTCCTCCTCGAGCATGTCCTGGGCTGGGGAATTCAGTGCCCCAAGGACACATTCCAAAGTCTCTTAGACACTGGGTTCAAATCTGCCTTCTAAATGTGCATGTTGAAGCAACCCAGAGTAACCAACCTCCTCTTTTTCTTTTACCAGCACTCCAAATATTTGAAAATCATTTGATCGTGTTTTGTTCATTCATTCCTTCCTAAAAGTAAGCATAAAGTTTTTTGAGGAAATACTCCATGTCAAGGGCTGAGGATGGAAGATAAATGAGTCATGGGCCCTTCGAGAACTGTGTGAAAAGGCAAAATTGCAGTCAACAATACTGAACTATCATTATTCTACCCCTTTGATTTTTTTCCTTCTCCAAGCAGTGCTCCCTAGTTGTTCCAATTTAACATGACTAACAAATCTCTGAAAGATATAGTGCCTTTTGGTTTGTCTAGGTCTGTACTGAACACGAGGCACAGGTTAAGGACCATGTTCCAGATGGGGCCCACTGGCACTGAGCTGAGAGTGCTGTGGCATAATCACTTCCTCACTCCATTTCTGTTCACCGAAGATGCCTGCTTGTTGGGATTGGAACTGATCTTCAATTATTATTTTTTTAAGGAAAGGTGCAAATGAAGGAATGAAGGTGAGCAAAGGAAGAGAGAGAGGAGGAAGAAACATTTTATTTATTATTATTTAATTGTTCGTCTTGGTTTCCCCCCCAGCACCAGGACACAAACCCAGGTCCTTGGGATAGATGTGGACTGTGCCGACTGAAGGCAGCTAACCAAACTGCTACTCAACCAGGGTGTTCCAGTCTTCAAATTTTGGATTCACTCTGAACTCTGGACCTTAGGGTCAATTAAGCACTTCTCTTGCCCTTCTCCCACCCCAAGAACATGGGGCTATTTTCACATAAACTTTTAGAAGAAACCAGTCTTAAGCCATCCTTTCCTTGGCCCTGTACCACTGGTCCTTTTAACTCTGTTCCTGCAGAATTGGAGAGATTGCAGAGTGGGCCAGGGTTGGGCCAATAAGAATCCTTGTGAACTGAGAGTTATATTATGTTTTCCAAAGCTTTTCGAGGGGCTGGTTCTCTGGAATAATTTGAATGCGGTTCTAACCAGAGGCAAGAGAATGGATGAAATGGTTTTTGTGAGTCATCCTTTCAAGCCTAGAAATCTAGAGGACCTGGAGTCTTCTAAAAGGTTCTGGAGTGCAGATCCAACTTCCCACCATTCCTGCAGACAACTCCCTCTTCCATTGCTAGGAGGATAGGCAGCCTCTTTTAACCTCCTTGCCAGCTACCTTCCCTGTCAAAAGTCCCCAAACAGGCCCATCTGCCCCTTTGTAGGGGAGTCTGGGATTGCTCTGATGGCAATTTTCTTAGACTTGCTGGAAGGACCCCTTCCTGTTCCCACTCCCAGATCCAGTCAGCCACTTCAAAGGAAAACACAGAACAGAAAACCCCAGCAGCGCTGTGTCTGATAAGTCTGCTAGTGGCATTGGGAGACACTGAGAACAGTGTCTTCCTCTCACGGAGGTCCCTCTTGCATCCTGCCGTCCCCCAGCCCCTCTCATTACTAGCCGCAGAGAATGCTCAGGCCCCTTGTGCAGTGGGGAGGAGGCCAGGGAGGCTGAGGCAGACTGTCAGTGAGAGCATGATTGCTGCCTTCTAATACCATTTGGATTCGAGCAAAGAGTTTACCATCAACACGCAGAGCCTTTGAAGCTGCCGTGCCAGGACTGGCTCGGGGCGCTAGAGCAGGGGACGATGTGGGATCCGGGTGTGCCACCTGCCCAGTGGGGGGCAGACCTTAGAGAGGGCCATGCCCCAGCCCCGAAGCCGGTGGAGTGACTCTGCCTTTGATGAGGACATTCTGAGATGGCAGATTCTCCTGCAGAAGGAGAGGAGGGAGAAATGAGTGGTTTGGGGGCTGTTTTGAAGGTTACTGAGAAGTCACTTATTTCTTCCATTTAATTAGGATCTGGGAGAAGGGAATTGGCTCGTGGTTTGAAATAGTTGACAACTTCTCTTATGATATTGCACATTCACAGAAGTGGAGGAGACCTAAAAGCTGATCTAGAACAACCTGCCTGCCAGAGTGCAGATGGGAGGCTGAAGTCCCTTGGTGTCCTGTTGTGTCATATAGCAGCAGTGCCCACTTGGCCTCTCCTCTCCTGCCCCGCCCTGCTCTGCTCCGCCAGTAAAATCCACACACTATTAGCACTACAGCAACTGCTGCTATCCTCCTGGCAGCCTAGAGGGTCTCGGGGGGCTTGCAGGGGGTGCGTCATTCCAGCCCTGCGGAGCTCACATCCGGAGGGGACATCCTCTGCCAAGAGAGTTCTCTAAACCCCCATTGGGTTCCGGGGAAATCCTTCCTGACAAGCCTCCCCGTCGGCAACTGGCATTTGAAAATTTGAAGTGGAAGGCCCCTGGATCATGGATACATTTCTCCGTTTCCATTCCCTTTCCATGCCACTCTGGTTAATTAAAAGGCAATTAAGTGCTCCTCCTGTGAGGGCATCTGGCTATCCCAGCCACCCCAGGACAACTGCAGCTAAGGAGCGGATAAGCCAACTTTGGGAGGGTGGCCGCCAGGGCTTTGTGTCCTGCCGCCAGCCCCGTCTCTGCTGCTTTCTCCTGGAGCATAGGGACTTCCTGCTTATCAGCTTTGATGGAAAATTCACTGACTGCAGAAGCTTATTCACACATCAGTCGGCAAACAAATTAAAACGACTTGGATTTTCAAATGGGGGGCTGCTTTTGGGCAGAGGAGCAGGGTTTTAAAGTGCTGCATTTTAAACATGTTTCTTGTAATATGCCCGATCACGCATCCTGTCTGAGCTCAGCCTGGGGAAGTTTGCCAGTACCCAGTGACTCCTTCCCTCGCCTCTTCAGCCAGCTCATGCCTGGCAGAGCTGGAAGAGGCTGAGCCTGAATTCAGTCTCAGGCAGCAGCTCGTGCCAGTCAGCCTTGATGAGATGGGGGCAGGCCTGGACGAGAGGCGGGGAAGGCAGACAGACCCAGAGAAGAGAGGAAAATTCAGGGAGGGCAGAGGCAGGTGCCAGCAGGGCAGGCCCTTTTGGGGAATGGAAAGACTCAGAGCTGAGCCCCGCTCAGCAGTTCCCCGCATTCTTTAGCTTAGGTTGCTGCCTCCGTAAAATAGGTGTGATGGTCATAATATCTGCATTCTGTGCATCATAAAATTCTTGTGAGAACAAAATGAAATATTGTGTATAGATGTGCTTTGAGAATTCTACTACATCTTGCAAATTTAGTTCTGTCATCTCTCATGGACATGTCTCTATATATTTCTCTATCTTTGTTTGCACTGTTTCTGGAATCTCGCTTCTAGCCCAGTTCACGGCAGACAGAAGGACAAAGCAGCCTGAGCCACATGCTCGTGTCACTCCTGGGCAAGTAGGGAGGTCTGCCAGAGGACTCTAGGGACCAGCTCAGGCCAGACTCTGGGTGGGCCTTCCCCCTGCTACCTCTGTCCTTCCTCTACCCACCACCTGTGTCCTTCCTCCATCTCTTAGCCCTGTCCTTCCTTGATCCCCACCTCTCACCTTCCTCCTTCCCTAGCCACTGTCCTCCCTCTCTCCCAACATGGTCACATCACCAGTTCAACTTCACAGTGCCTCCAGATAGGTGTGAGGACAGGAGCCAGAGGTGCGGCTCCACCCCTGGGAGCGTCTACTGCACATCTAGGGCCTTCCTACCATAGAAATGCTCAGGCAAGAGCTGCTGACACCCTCACACTAAAACATTTCCCATCTTCCCAGAGCACTTTGAGATCCAACCGTATACTCACCCACCTTCAAGCTCCTGTCCAGCTCAGGTGGACATAAACCTTCCTCAGTCCTGCCGAGCTCAGCTCTGCACATTCCCTGCCCTCCCATGCTCTACTGACCCCTAACCACAGGGGTGGACCAGCTCCCTTCAGCCCAGATGCTTCTTGAGAGCCAGTTGTTCAGCTGGGCCTCTGCCACTCAGACTCACAGATGCATGCCGTTATTGGGAACCATTCTCCCATGATACTCTCCATCTGCGAGCCTAACAGGTGAAGCAGGCTCACTTGGTCCTGGCTGTGACATGTCCAATGGCAATCATGTTCTTGTAAGATGAAAAATCTCAAGCAATCCTAAGCCCTCTGATAAATTCTCTCCTCGGCAGCTAATTGGAAATACCTCCTGGGAGTGAGTGAGGGGTGTGCAGCAAGTCTTCTTGTTTACAGATGCTGCCTTGCACATACTCCGTGCCACTTGAGTAAGCTCAACGCAGCCACCGCCCAAAATGTGCACACACAGTCTGGGACCTGGAGTGGAGCTGTAGGCTAAAGACATTATTAAATGTACATAGTGCTTCTGTCCAAACACTGGGGACTTGAGCAGCGTCACTGTCCTACTCAGGGAAGTTTGACTTTTGGAACCAGAGTTACCTGGGAAGTGTGCTGGCACCCTGAATGCATCCCTGGCCTATATTCTCAGTCAGGGTACCACTCCTCACCCAGACAGTATTTATCTGTCATGAGAGTCCCTAAAACAGCCCTTGTAGGTCTGGTCTCTTTGGCAGGAGGAGTGATGGAGACCAGGCCAAATTGCAAGTCACATCCCGGAGGCTGGGGGTTCGGGATGCAGTTCTGGACACGATTTGCCAAAAGCCAGATGTTCCTGTGCAGACGAGCTCTCTGCATCCTTGTTATTTGTGGATTCCATATTTGCACATCCTCGCATGCCCTAAGGTCTATTGGTAACCCCCAGTGCAACGCACACCTGCCTTCGCAGACAAACCCAGAGCAGTGAGAACTTGAGTTGGGAGCGTCAGGCTCCAGCTGATGTGGGAGCAGGCCATGCTCTGTCTCCTGGGTCCAGCTCTCATGCTGCAAACACAGGGCCTTTCACAGTCTAGCGAATGGCATGTCTTTTGCATTTTTGTGCTTGTTTTTGGCAATTTTGCTGACCCTAAGCTTAGAACCGAAGTGCTGTCTAGTATTTCTAGGAGTAAGGAGGCTGTGATGTGTCTTACAGAGAAAGTACAGTGTTGGAAAGCATTGCTCATACCTGGGTTATCGTGCTGGTGGTCCAATACTAATGAGTCAACAAGGTATATTAAATAAGAGGTATATAAGCAGAAATGCACATAAAGTGAGGTTGTGTATTGATTGGCTAATGAAAATGTTTTGCCCAGAGGTGCATAGACACCTAACCCTCTTTTCCCCTTAGGCACAATGGTGCAGTGTTCCCTAATTCAACCTTTGTGGCAACTTCACAGAACATAGTGACCTAGAATAATAATAGTCAACCGTAATGAGATTCAGCCAGAGAGAAGGCCAGAGTTAGTCAACTTAGGAGTAGCTGACATTTTCCTCCCATGGCCTTTTCTTCTCTGCATTTGTTACCCCACACTCCTACTTTCCTGTTTCTTCACAATGTCCTCACCTGCCCTTTGAGGCCCTGACCTTCCTCCTGGCTCCCCTGGGGTAGAAGTAAATCTAGATCCTACATGCTGGAACTGAAAGGGTTGCTAGGAACCTCCAGACCAGTGCTCCCATTGAATGCATTCTCACCAAGTAGAGTTTGAGTGCCTCTAGTGTCAGGGAGCTCACTACCTGTAGGGACAGCATAGTCCTGTGTCCTCCCCAGTCACCTGTCCACACCTCTCTATGTTGTCCTCCTCATCCCTGTCTCCCCAATGCGCTTTAAAAAATGATGCATTCTAAATATACCCAGCATTTTCAAGAATTCTTGTTTGAGCTGGAAGGGATGAGACTATATCCTGCTTTTATAAGTGAGATAGTCTTGGAAAGCTCTCATTGTTAGAAAGTCTTTCCATCTCTTGAACAGAATTCTTTCTGAAGCCTCTTCCTTTGTTTTTAGTTCAGTTTTAGGGTTCACACATCTATTCACCCTTCCCTTGACGGCCTTTACTTTTTTCTTCTCTAATGGGATTTCAGTCTCTTTGCTTCCCTGGTAAATATCCTTGGAACATTCTTAGCTTGCCTGTGCTCCTCTTAAGGAGAGGTTCCTGGGGCACAGTAGAGACTCTTCCCTGCCCCCCTTGTCAACGTGTGTGCAACCAAAAATTCGAAAAGGAGCTAAGATTTCCCCATGCATTCCCATGCGAACGAAGCATACTGGCATGGCTCAGAGTCCAGGCCTTCCAAAGGAGGGGTGCCGGCATTGGCAGCAGGGTTCCTTAAGAGCTGTTCCCAGCAGGTGGAGGCGGCCCTCCCTCAGTCCCTTCTCATAGTGACCACCTGCTCTGCCAGGTGGCTGCACATGCAGTGTCCTCCCCAGTCACCTGTCTATGCCTCTCTGTGTTGTCCCTCTCCTCCCTGTCTCTCCCAGGCTCTTCCCACATACTTTTTTAAAAGTGACACATTATAAATATACCTAGCATTGTCAAGAATGCATGTTTCAGCTGGAAGGAACTAGGCTGTATCCTGCTTTTATAAGTGAGAACTGTAAACGAAACAGTGACTTTTCCATAAGTCAGCAGATGTTCATAGAGTGCCCAGTACAGGCAAGGCATGGTCCTGGGAGCTGGTCCCACAAAGGGGAATGTGTTAACACAGTCACTACATATTTACTAAGCCCCGATCCCAAGCTAGGCACTGGGAATACAAAAAGGAGTGAGACTGTGTCATCACTCATGGGCTGCGTTGTCTAGTGGGGGAGATGGGCTTGAAACACACAATTAGATGATTGCAGGAGTGATGAGAGTTGCAAAGGAGAAGTCACGGCACCCCGTGTGGGACAGTGATGAGGTGACACTGGTTGAATGTGTTGAGAATCCCCAAGAGATTGAAGTTGGTGGATGGAGAGTGCCAGGAGCCTGAGTAGGGGCTCCCAGTCCTCGTGGTCTGGTGTAGAGCTCAGTGACCAGAGCCAGCTGATGGACCATATCAGAAAGGCAGAGTTCCTGACACTTTACTTTTTTCCACTGTCCCCCACTGTCCCCTTCCCCAAGCTTTATATAAAATCCTCTTCCAAATATGCAGGTCAGAATCTTAGGCAAGGAAAAGCAATGACTTCTTCAGAGATGTGAACGTCCACGCAGGAATGTTTATGGCAAATACCAACACATAGAGAATGACTCTTCCAATATTGACTAAATGTTTAACTGCACCTCCATAGCCCAGGGAAGTTAATATCTCGGGGGTACGGTAGCAGAGTGGCCCTGCCTGCGTTTGAATCTGCATTCATATAGAACTCTGGGCAAGAAACCCAACCACCTGAGTCTAGTTTTCTAGTCTGTAAAACGGAGGTACTATCAATGTTCCCTTGTAGAGTGCTTGAGAAGATTACATGAGATAAAACTGTAAAGCATTTAGTCCAGTCTCTGGCATGGAGTAAACACTCAAAATCATTAGCTTGTATAATTTTCCTGCAGTTAGTCTTTTAGTTACAGCAGTAACCAGGACTGGGACTTCACTGGTGCCAAAACTGCTTGCTGAGACTCACTTATGTTCCCAGCACTCTGCTTGAGGTGATGAGAGAGTCGTGAACAGGTAAGGGGTTCCAATTTGGGGGCCAAGCGCTGTCACACTTTTTGAGCCTGACTTGCAGTCAGGTTGCCATCTGGGATTTCCGTTAGCACCCCACAGTCCACGGTTGAAACTAAAGCTTATGAAGCAATAGTTACCCTTGCTATATGCACTCTGGTCTATTCCAGTTATATGTTTCATTTTTAAAATGCAAGTCTTGACCCACAAAATTGATTTCATGACCCACTAATGGGTGGCAAGCACACTTGAGCCAAACACTGTCTTAGAGCAATTGAGTAGAAGGCTTAATAAGCCCAGGCAGAGGGCATTTAACATGATCTTCCTGGCTTTCCCTGGGCTTGTCTTGATCTCTCATCTCTGGCATCTGTCATCCTTACCCTTTGATCCTGGGTTTTCACATTATTCTGCATGTAAGCACATATTTTGTGCTAAAGACTATTTTGGCTAAAAAATGAGGTGTTAGGCCAACATCAGTGACTTCGTTTGTTCCTCAAATCACAGGCTCAGTTGGGCCCTTACTCATGATCCAGTCTCCCATGTACCAGAGTTTTACAATTGGCCGTATTGGATTAAAATTCAATACGCATGTTTTTCCTTTGTGCTTGAGCTATGTACCATAGAGGCTCACAGTACAGGCCTTTTAGATGGTCTTATATGAAGGGACAACTGTAGAGCTTGGGGACTAAAGCCGTTCCCCATTCTCAGTTTTCCTGGGGTCTGTAGCCAGGCGTCTCACACTGACTGTCATTTCCTGCCTCTGTGTCTAAATCAGTTCTATGCAATCAAGGAGATGAGAATACATTATTATATGCTTCCTTCCTAATGAGGACTTCAACTTCAGGCCCTGAATCTGAGTTAAAAAATAAATAAATAAATAAAAGGAGTCATCCGTTTGGGTTCGCTCAGTGATGACTGCCCCAGAGAACAGGATCTGGGTTAAGAAGAGCTAGCATTTGCAGGGGACTTTGATCTTGGGTCATTTCTAGGGTTTCCTGAGGTGGGCCCACTAAAGGGAGCAGGGAAGGAAGACCACCCGTGTCTTAGAGGTACAGAATAGATTTCCAGAAGCCATATGGCAAGCTGCAGGGAGAATTCGAAACCAAATGCCTTGACTTCTGAGCAACTGTATTCCCACCAGACAGACAATAGTAGAATCATCTGTTCCATGTTTTATGGGGGCTTACCAACACCAGCAAATATGATCTCAGTTGATTATCAACATCAGTGCTATCCTGTGGGCAGGTGGGCTCATCTGTTTCCATTTAACAGATAAGGAAGATTCAGAAAGGTTAAATGATTTGCCCAGGGTCACTCAGCTTATGCCCTGTGAAAGGAAGGAAAGAAAATGTGGGTCTGCTGATATCCATGCCCCATCCTGAGCACTGCATCCCCTGTGCCAAGCCCCTAAGCAACCAGCCTGTACCTTGGCCAGGATCACTCTCTCGTAGCTGACCACCTCTTGGGCTGTATTCTCCAGCGAACAGGTTCCTAGTAGTCAGAGAGGCACAAGGGAAGACCCAGGTCTCAGGGCAGGATACCTGCATGTACCTGAAGGTGGCCAGTGGTAGTAGTAAAAAGACCAAGAGTTCAAGTCCCAGTTCAACCCCCTAGTAATTGCGAACCTCAGCAAGTTGCTTGATGGCTGAGTCTCACTTTCATTCATTCCTTTAGTCAGTCAACAAAAACCTAAAGTGCCCACATTCAGCACTCTTATTTTCTAAAGTGACTTGCCTGCATTTCGCTGATGGGAAGAGTAAGAGGTTTGTTATGCAGAATCAGGGAAATTTAAGTGAACAAACCACAAAATGAGTCTGCGTGGGTGCCCAGTAAGGTTGGGAACTCTGACGCTGGAGCAGAGGGACTTGCCTGGCCTTGGAGTGATGTCGATCTCTCTAGAAGAAACAGGATCCTGAGTGCAAAGAACAATGATCTAAACGTACATAAAATATTAAATGTGATAGAGCCGTGTGCACACCCACGGATACAGGCAGGGATGAGAGGAAATCCCTCAGGGCTTTAAAACTGAATCCATTTTACCTACCTGGGAGAGAACAAAGTGACAAAATGACAACCCTGAGTGCTTCCAGCTGGGGTGGGAGGATTGAGCAGAGGCGTGTGCTGGGGCTCTGGGCAGGCCCTGTTCTCCGGCGGCCATAGACAGCTCAGTTCAAAGGCTGAGAAAGCAAGACCCGTAGTGAGCCGGGGTCTCACTTAGGAATGCGTCATTACACATGAGTGTATTCTGAAGGGCAGGTGCATGGTTCTGGAAGAAGTTGGACTTGGAGAGACAGGGGAAGCCTTCCTGCAGGATGTGCCTTTGGAATTCAGGCCCAAAGGACTTGCAAATGTGCACTAGATCAGAGTTTGGAAAACTTCTATAAAGGTCCACATAATCTTTGAAGCTGCAGCTCTGCTTGCTATAGATGAGTGTGTGGATGGATGATGCTGTGTGTACATAATGTGTCCATGGATGAGTGCAGGGCACTGGTGTGACTGCCCATAGGCCCTCACTTGCTGGCATAGGCATTGGGCTGCATGTGGCCGTAGCCTGTGGCCTGGGCAGGGCCGGAGTGAGCATTTCTGAGGTGTTGAGATGACCACCTGCTGCCATGTGCAGATCAGAACAGGGAGATGCAGCATGGATTCTAGTCCAGACGGAGTTCCCTGGAACTCTTGGAACTTGGATTCGGCCTGAGGCAGGTGAGACAGAGAAATTGACTTGCTCCGGGTCACCCAGCCAGAGCTTCACCCAACCATAGGGTCACAGTTGCTAGTGCAGGTCTCTAGATTCCAGGTGACACAAGACAAGCTCTTTCAGGAAGTGCGAGAGGACCCTGTGGTCATGGAGTGTTGCCGAGGGGGTGACCAGCTCACACAAAGTGCCAGCCTCAGGTCCCTCGCAGACCTGACTCAGGCCTCAGGCACGTGTTCACTGGAAGTGGTCGCCTTCCCAGGCACTGTGGGTGCCTTGCCGGGGTCAGAAGCCATGCTCGAAAGCCTCTGGCCCAGCAGCCATGTCTGTGTTTTCCTGACAGCACTTCTTCCGGGCTTGGGTGGTTCAGCCAGGGTCTTAAACTTTCCAGCTGCCCAGAGGGCAGGGCCTCCTTGAACAACCATCCCAAACTCTATAAGAAGGACAGTTCCCTGTGAGAAAAGACATGCTGAACAGTGGACACTTGACCTCCTAAGAGCATGCATGGAAGCCGGTGGCCCTCCTGTGTGAGCCCTGTGTGACCTCACAGCACAGTCGCTGGCTTCCCCAGATGACACTGTGTTTAAGGGAAGGGTGCGCCCTCTTTTTATGGGGACAGTGGAATGTGTCATTCCCTTAGAAATAATTTTTTGAAATAATGCCTTCACATAAATCATTTAAACTCCAAAATGTTGGTATTTAAAGGAGCAGGAATATTATTCATTTATACTGTGTCCTTGGGGGATGTTGGATAAATGACTTCCCATGCACCTGCGAACACATCCCATATCAATCATTTTACCTGAATGTTCATATTTGACTAAGCACTCCTATCATCAGATGCTTCTTAAGAGCCTTAGACTCAACAAGGAGAAGGAGAACACATTTGTTTTAAATATCATGATTCCAAGTAAGGAGCACTTTGGCTTTGCTTTGAATTTTCTTTTACCGTTTTCCAGCTCTGCACCTCGAGTGAATTGGGGGTGACAGTGAGCTCTGCATGTGTGCGTGTGGGGCAGGTGGCCCAGAGCCCATGCAAGCAAGGTGGGCACCAGAGTGTTTGGAGCCTCTGTCCCCAGTAGTGACAGCACGGTGGTGGTTTGACATCAGCCGTGGTGGGAATGTGTGCACCATAGAAATGGGCAGACGCTGCCGATTAGACCTTTTTCCCTGGAGGACAGGTTTTCTTTAGTTCACTGTGCACCGCACCATTAATCTCTGCACCCTGCCGTCCCTAGCATCGTGCTTGCTCTTTCTGCAGAGTTCTAGTCCATTCTGCCTCAATTACCTGGGCGCCTTGCTGCCACACATGTTCTTGGCCCTTCTCCTAGAGTTTCTGTCTTACGTCATCTAGCAGGAGCCAAGAATCCGCACTTCTCACATGGATGGGTCCAGGAACCAGCCAGGCAGAGAGGAGGCCAGTGAGATACTGGCCTAGTCTAATAAACTAAAGTTTCCAGTGCAAAGCTCCCTGCAGAACACAGAAGGTAGTCCCCCAATTCTGTTTCAGGCAGTGGCATTAAAACTTAAATGAATGATTTTTACATAATGATTTTCATGTTCACTGTCTCCTTTAATCTCCTTAAGAACCCTCCGAGGTAATAATTACCTTAGAGTCCCCATTTGAAAAATGCAGGAGACTGAGGTGTAGCGGGGTGAAGTAACTTACCTGAGGTCATACCACTCATAAGCAGAGAAGCCTCCAACCCAGGGCCACTGCATTCAAGCTGCAGATGGTGCAAGGTCTGGCCAGTAGAGTTGCTCCCCACCTGTACTTGGTGGTCTGCCTTGCGCCCCCAGGGCCCATCAGCTGTGTGGGGTGGGGCTCTCGTATCAGCGTTGAGGTGCTGTGTAGTGCTGATGAGCAGTGGTATCCAAATCCAGACTCTCTCCCCATCCCTGCAGCCTCTGGAGCCTCTAAACTGGTGGGAAGGCTGAGCGAGTGAGAGGGACAGGAAGAACAATGAGCACCGAGGGGGACATTAGTTGAAGTCTAAAGAAGCTGATACTTCCATAGTGCGAATCTCTAGGCTTCAAGGAATGTGGAAGCAGATTGTAGAACAGCTGCTCCTGCCCGAGGGTTTGGGGCAGGTGTCCCTGAGGGGAGCAAGGGCATTTGGCTGGAGGCAGACCCCAGACCATCAAGTGATAGGAGCTGAGCCTCATGCTTATGCCCACTTGCAGGGGGAGAAGGCACCCAGTAGGCGAGGCAATTAGCCTGTGTCCACAGGCCTGGTTGACGCTCCCTTGCCCTCCCACTGCCTTTCTGCAATTAGATTTCACTGGGTACCAGCTGCCCAGATGCTTTATCGGGAGTGATAAGTTTATTAATTTCTCAGGGGCTAATGGGAGGTGGTTTCATTTCGTGACTGGTGCTTGGGGCCTAATTAGTCTGGGGCTGTGTCCCCGGAGGTGGGGGTAGAGGGCTCTCTGCTCAGGCTGTTGGATCTGGCTGAGTAAATCCTGGACTCCTGTAGGATTTCCCCTTGTGACTCTTGTAAGACCAAGGAGTTTGGGGCCAGGGTGGGCTGTGAGTGAGGATGAGCCCCTGAGAAGAATAGAGTGAGAAGTGAGGGTGCAGTGGGGAGGCCGAAGTCTTCTGGCACTGTCCGTGTGAGTGCATGATTAGGGTGACAAATAGGACTGTAAGAAAGCCAGCTCTGTCCCAGACAAATGCTGACCTCTAACCCAGCTGGCCTTTATGTTCTTCTGTGTAACTCTGACCTTACCTCAAGAGATCCTCAAAGCAAGTCTATTCATCCTAAAGACAGGGCAACTAGGTGTCCAAGAGGAAATCATTTCACCTGACTTTGTGGAGAAAGAAAACTCTGTTGCTGGATGGCCAAGATCCGACTGGCCTTTCTTTGGCTAGCCAGGCCTGCTTACCCAGAAAGCATGTTGCGTCCCCACCCTGGGCGACCGGGCAGATCTTGGATGTCGGAATCAGACAGCTCTGAGTTCAAGACCCTCAGTCTGGCTCACGCAGACTAGCTAGGTGACCTTAGACATACCATTAAGCCTCACAGAGCTTCAATTCTTTTCAATAAAAGTACAGTCTCTTTTCTGCAAGGTTGGTGGGAAAGCTCAAAGTGATGATGAGCATTTGGAGCATAAGTATCCAGTCACTTGAAAATCAGATCAGCAGCTAGCGCCTCCTCTCCCCACCCCTGCCCCCTGCAGAGATGAGGCTGTAACCTGGCCTGATGGTCCCTTTAGGAGACAGTAGGCTTCCAGAGAGCTGGCCAGCCCCCAGGCCTTCTGAGGGTGCCTCACCACCAGCACCAGTGAGCCACGGGAAAGGATGGCACCCCTGCAGACCAGCCCCGCTGGGGTTCCAGCACAGACAGGCCACCCCCACACTTCCTAGTGGGGAGACAGACTGGTAAACAAATGTGCAATCGAACATTGGCGAAACCCGACCAAATGACCGTGAAAGCTTCTTCGGGAAGATACATCGGGCTAAGAGCACAAGGGTTAACGCTCAGGCCTCTCATCTGATGGACCAGGCGACCTTATTGTCGATATCATCTGAGTTCTTTTTCCCTCCACCTAGTAAAGATCGAGGACACAGTAGGAACTGACAGAAAGAAATACATTCTTTGGCCAAACAGAGTTTGTGCTGTAAAAGTCCTTCTGCTTCTCAAGCACATTGGCAGGAGATTACATGATTTTTGCACAGGAAGGGCAGGTCAGGAGTGGTGTTCCAGTCTCTACCTTTTGCAGACTGTCTAGAAAAGGAACAGATTCTTCCAGGACCCAGGGACTGTGCCTACTTGGTCCTAATTTGGTCTGGACTGGAGCTGTCATGGCACAGAAGGTGGGGACCTAATGTACCCTCTGCTTGACCTTTGTCTCATCTTTGCCGCCATGTTACCAGAGTTCCAGCTTCAGTCAGTTCTAAGACAGTCCAGCTGCCACCATTTTCTACTCTATGCATATACAGTCTGTCGTCTTCTGCAACCATACTGGTTATGCTACTCTGGTGATTACAACTAAGCACAGGCTGAGCCATGTATTAGCTTTGCTTTAAGCGTTTTGAGGCAATGACCAGCCCCAGCTGACCACCTGGGCAGGTTAGTTGTGCCTCTTATTTTGGTGTCAGTTTTTCTTTGTCTAAAATGGAGTTTTCAGGGTGGGTGTGCACAGGACTGACTGCACTGGGCTCTGAACAGGAGCTTGTTCAGGACCACGCACTGAGGTGGGAAAAGCTGCCCACTCCTCCAGGTGGCATCATCTCAGAGATTGGAGAGTTTTGGGTCACTCCCCTTGGGCAGATGAACTCATCTGTAGAGACCATCAGGTTCCTGCCTGCAACAGGGGGCTTCTGAGAGCCCCAGCTGAAGGTCCAGGCTGGTCCTGGCCCGGCCCTCTATCTTGGAGTTCCAAGGAGAAGGTTCTTGATTGTCGAGACTCTCACCCCTCTGACTCCACGGGTGCGGGTGCAGGTGGGATCAAGGGGGAGGCATGTCTTTACAGTTGATGGAGCTTCCAGAAGAGTAGTGAAGAGTCCAGCTCTTGTGAGTAGAGCCACCTGGCTTCCATGAAACGTGTGAGGATGTTCGCAGGAAGCTATTGCCTGGAGATACCTGGAAACACATGTGCAGTTTAGCTGGGTTTGTAGCCAGCCATCAGCCGTCCCTAGTCATCCCTCCTGGCTGCCCACCTCACACCTTCAGCAACAGAGTTGTTTTGCCAGGGGCTCCAGCTAGTAGCAATCCATCATTTCCATACACATGTATATATATAGTAATAAAAATGACTCCACTGGGAAAACAACCATCTAAGGACCCATTGAGTTTAGGTTTAGGTAGTGCTCTAGAATGGGAAACTGATGAAGTTGTGAGGTCTGCCCCACCCCGCCATAGAAGTCAAGACAGTGAAGAAAAAGAAGAAAAAAGTGTTTACTGAGTGTCAGGTTAAATATATCCTCACGATACCGTGCCATTTCTCCAATTATTCCCATTTTACAGATGAGGAAACATTCTCAGAGACGCCCATCCCTTTTCTGAGGTTGCACAGTTAGGTCTGTGCTCCTGAGTCCGGCTGGATAGCGTATGTCACACGGGTGCATCCATGACCTCAGCTAGGTCTGAGAGGAAGACAAAGCAGACATGGCCATGCACCCAGAGGGGAAATGAGATGCAGGAAGATTGCGGTGACTTGTCTACATGCTCTCACCGAGCAAGTGGTTCAGCCAGGACTAGAAACTAGATCTTCCCCCTGCTAGTTATTTCATTCCTTGACTGATTCTGGAAGAGTCCCTTGCATTGAAGGGTCTACACTAGTTCCCTCCAGCATGCCATTCAGATTCTGATTTCGATCATCAGAATTATTAAAGTCAGGCTGGAGCAAAGGAGCACCAGGGTTCATTCCTGCCCCCAGATAATGTGACCACATGTTCCCTTCCCTTCTTGGAGAGAACATCCCTGAACTGCATTCTGTTCCTGGCTTATTTTCTGTTTTCCTTTTCACCTCGTCTAAGTTGTTACCTCTTTCTTCTCTCATTCTCTTTTCTGGGGTCTCTTCCCTTCCTGAGAGTCCCTCAATCCCTAAATAACAGTCCCCCCAGCCCAGCCTGTCCCAGGCCCTGACTTTTCCATACAGCACAGTCAGAGGCAGGGGACTAGCCTCTCAGCTGCTTCCCACTCTGGAGCCTGCAGAGCCTCTGCCCCTTCCCGGTTTCCTCCCAGCTTTCTCCTTGGTCTCTGCAGATTGGCCAGTGGCACGTGGCAGACGGTCTCAGCATGGACAGCCGTCTCTACGCCTCCAACATCTCCGACAGTCTCTTCAACACCACCCTGGTCGTCACCACCATCCTGGTAAGCGGGGTGCCCCCAGGGCTCCCAGCTGCAGCTCCCCAGGGTGCCTCCCCTAGCTCCAGGCCCTCCAAGCTTCCCAGGGAACAGGAATGGGAGCGCTAATCACAGCACCAGCCTCATTGATGGCAGTGTAATTAAATTCAAGTTGCTGTTTCATATGGAAATGATATTTGATGAGTTTCAGAGCAGCTGGGGAAGAGGAATGGGGTGGCAAGATACCACAGTTTATGGATGTCTCCTCCAAGAGCATCCTGATGGCCAGGCAGCTGTGTGCAGCCATGGGCAGGGGCCTTTATGCCTCCGTGGGAGAATCCCAGCTGGCGACTGAGTCCAGTCCCCAACAGCCTACCTTGCTTGGCACCTACCTGGCCAAAATATCCCCTGCAGTGGACATCTGCATTTCAGTGAGTGTTCAGGTTTATTTCTTCATTGCTAGATGATGGAAAGAAAGTTCTCAATCTATAGAGCAAGGAACACCTGCCCGTTTTATTCCATTCCGTTCTCTCCAACAGTTTTACCACTCCGTTCCCCATGTGCCAGGCCCTGTGCTTATTTCTGGAGACACAACTTCAGCTCTGTCCTCAGAGGTCACGCTTTCCTACCTGGCACACCTCCGTGCCTTTGTAGCCAAGTTGTTCTTCCCCGCTGGAGAGCTCATGTTTTAAAAGATTTGTCAATTAAACCAACTGCATGCATTAAGCAATAATTAGTCTGGTCCTCTCTCCTCCCTACCCTTTCAACTAATCAAAAGCATATTTCCCAGTCTGGCACAGCGTCTTATCAGCAGGAGATAACCATGTTGCCACGCTGATATAATTCCAGCCCAAAGCAGAGACTTGATGTATCAGTTAGTGTGCTCAGCCTTATCGCCACTAAATGTGCAAGGTCTTCAAATGTGTCCATTCCTTTGAGTCTTTCTGAGATAATAAAATGAGCTCAGGGCCTCCGTCACTACCTTCACCAACTCCTGGGGCCCAGCACTCAGGATGGGATTATTGATCTACTGTGAGCAGGGCCAGGATCAAATCCAGGAGTGAAGTGTGGCCTGAGGGTTGTGGGGTTGGAAGGAGAGAGGGTCCCCTCCCCTTGGAGGCTCAGGGACATTGAGCATGAGGATGGGCTATAAACAACAGGAAGAGATGGGAGGGTGCAGTGAATGATGGAGATTGTGGCCAGGAAATGCTGGGAAGTGCAGGTTTTCCAGGAACATCAGGGGAGGCATTAGGAAAAGTGGATCAGGGCCTCTATGCTTAGAACATGAATGCAGGCTGTTGAGTTTGGGTAGGGGTCAGGGATCGCAGGCTGCTTCCATTCCCTCAGTAAATCTTTACTGGGCACTGCTATGTGGTAGGCCCGGCTGCTGAGGGGTAAATAGAATGGGAAGTGGGGGTCACTCTCCTCCTCACTCTAGGTCCACTCCCCTGCCCACTCCCCTTGGCCCAGTCTCCCTCCACTGGTTCCTGGGACCTGCCTCCATTATCTAGTAGTCTCTGCCTGCCTTTCCATCTCGACATATACTCCCTACCACCTTACTGCATCCCTTCCAGCCACTCTCAACTCAAGAGAATCGCAAGTCAGGGGACTGACAGACCTTGGGGACCCCCCGACCCCATAGTTGGCAGGCAGGAAGAGAAGCTCTGTGAGACACATGACTGGGTGGGGAGATGTGTGCCCTCCTTCATCCCCAACTTCTCGACACTGGGCCCTCGTTCTCCACCTCTGCTTCACACCCAACCCTGCGGAGTTCTGCCCCAGCGCCAGACTGCCTCACAGGCACAGCGAGTGGGGGCTCAGTCTTGCGTCCCCGGTGCCAGCAGCCCACAATCTGCTAACTCTCCTCGCCTTTCCTGGGCTGTTTCCTGATGACCAGCTTTCCTGACGACTTCTGCTTGGTCTTTGTCTGCTCTTCATTTTCCTACTCTCTAGATCATCGTGTCCCCCAAGAGCCTCTCCTTTCCCCTTGTCTGGTCTGTCCTCCCTCAGTTCTCTCCCCTCCAGGGTCTCACATACGCTGTAGCCGCAGCCATCACCTCTGGGCGGCGCCCGTCAGTCTCTGCCCCCATCTGGCCCGCACTCTACACTTTAGACGCTCCTCTTGGATAGGTTACCCGTCCCGAAATCCAACATGGTTCACATCCTCTTCTTTTCCAAGGCCTTGGAGGGGTGACCCCACCCACCCAGGCTCCAGGGCTCTGGAGACCCCACCCTCTGTGCCCCAAACCCAGCCTGTGGTGCAGACTGGCCTGCTCTGTGTCTCCTGCCTCTGCCCCACTCTCTCCCATCCAACGTGAGGTAAACCATGGCTCAGGACTCTGTATCTCATATCAGGAGTGGGTTCCTCCCCATCTTGGGGATGTGCTCTCTGCCACTTAATACTCTTTACTCACATCCTGAAGTGCTTCCCTTCTGTATAAGTATGATGTCAGGTCATGCTGGCATCCAAGACCCCTGCTGACCATAATTCCTTCTCAATTTCTTCCTCCACCCATACACAACCCACACTCCAGTTAACCAGAGGTCCGTCCTCCCCTGCTGCCCAAGCTGCTGCTGACTCTAGTGGTACCTTTCCCTGTCCGCAGTGTCCTCCATCCACACCACTTCCATCGGTCTGTCTTCTGTCATCCCCCGAGTCCTACTTGGATCCCACCTCCTCCATGGAACCTTCCCAAACATTCTACCAGAGAGACCGTCTGTCTTCTCCATCCTCCTGTGGCTGACAGGCTCAGCCTTGGGATCCTGTTCAGTCCCTGTGCTTACTGGTCCTGCTATAGGTCAGCATCATTGTATTTCATAATGTCCTGCAATAGGACTGTGTGGAACAGGCAAGGTGGAGGAAAGAACAAGGGAAGGAATGGAATAGGCGTGGTGTCTGATGATAACAAGGTGGAGGGACTTCTGCTTGACCCTCTATGCAGTGGGACCATTCGTGTTCCTGGAAGGAGAAGCACCCAGAAATCAGGGAGGGAGCTCAGAGCCACCACCCAAGGAACCCCTTCCCCAAAGCACGTCTACCCAACCTTCTCCCAACCCCCTTGCCCTGCCCCCACCCCATCACATGCGGCTGAGACACCAGCACTAAGATGAGAATGACAGCTGCCCAGTTTTGCTGCAGGAAAACCCGTATCTAATGCTGAAGGGGAATCACCAGGAGATGGAAGGCAACGATCGCTATGAGGGCTTCTGTGTGGACATGCTCAAGGAGCTGGCAGAGATCCTCCGCTTCAACTACAAGATCCGCCTGGTCGGGGATGGCGTGTACGGTGTTCCCGAGGCCAATGGCACCTGGACGGGGATGGTCGGGGAGCTGATCTCTAGGGTAAGGAAAGAACAGGTGAATTGACTTGGGGCTGGGCTGGGGAGGGCACCGGAAAGTCATAGTTATGTGTAAACTAATGAACTTAGTCAACTGGGCAGGTGTTTCTCATTTGCCCACTTAACCCCACAAATCTTTACTGAGGAGGCCTCATGTCCAGCATGGGGGATAAAAATTGTTGAAGAGGACCACCCTAGTACTGCCCATGGCTCTCCCAGTCCCAAAGCTGTAACAGGGTGAGAGTTGGGCTCCACGTTGGGTAATCCGGTTGCTTTCTGTTGGTTCTGGTGACTTCGTCAGACAGGTCCTATAGAGTGGAACACACCCGCATCAGTTGACTTTGACACTTGAGAGATGCTGTCGAGAGGACGTAGTTAAATAACAGGGGGGGCAAGGCTCAATTGTCAGAGAAGTTGGTCATGGTTACAGTTATTTTATGACTTGTATTATTTTCTGCTGTCACTGATGTGCTTTTATAGACCTAGGGCTAAGGTGCACTTGGGCGGGCAGGAGACCTGCAGGATGAATGTGGAGACTTGATTAAAATGCAGGTGAGCATCACAGACTGTCAGTCATCAGTGAGGTTAAAGCAAGGATATAGAAAGTTCTTCCAAGGGGAAATCTCTTGTTTTCTTGGAACACACTATTAGCATCTGTAAAAATTAATTAAGTTGTTACTAATTCACAGTTCATATTTCCATAATGAGTCTTTGTGGTCAGGATAGATTATGGGTCCCCAAGGCAGAGAGCACAGACCTGGGTTCCTAGCATGACCTTGAACCAACCCCACTCCTCTACGTGACTTCTGAGTGTAAAGAAGACTCCCACAGTCTCCCAGCAAGCCCCCACTGTGCAGGGCGCTTTACATACATTATCGCTAATCCTCTTTAAGCATACCTTTTAGCTAGTTGTTATCCCCATTTTACAAATGCACCATCTGAAGCTCAGAGAGTTTGAACGACTTGGTGGAAGTGACACACTTCCCCTGAGACAGGGGCTGGCATGTGAACCCAGGTCTGTCCACCTGCAGAACCCACATTTGTCCCACAGCAGCATGTCCCCAAGAAAAGCGGGACATAAATCCAGACCCTTTCTTCTCTTCTCCTTTTTAAGGATCAGGCAGGAATGAAGATGAGTAGACAGACAGACAGGAAGAAAGAGGAGGAAGAAGCACTTTATTTAATTTTTATTTAGTTGCTCACACTGGCTGTTCCCACCCTGAGCGTGGGACTCGAACCCAGGGGTATGTGGCCTGTATCCTTTGGAAGCAATTGACCTAATGGCTGTTCCACCAACACACGCCCTCTCTTCTCCTTTTTCATCCACCTTCCCTCTCAGCCTTTCTTCCTTTTTTTTATTCTTCTCATTCTTTCCTTCCTTTCTCCCTTCCCTGTTATTTATTGAATGCACATACCTTTCACCTTTGGTATGTACATTTCTAAAATTCCAGTCTTCACGGGTGAAAATGCTCGCTGGAGTATCAGATCAGCAGTCACTGGCAGCGTGGTGGAAACGTCAGTATGGGCAAGAATATGGAGAGCGTATTTATTTAAGAACTGAGAGGGGGCATCTATGTATTTGCCTGCCAGAATAGATGCAGTGGCAGTAGAGACTCCGGACAGCAAGACTGGTGTGTGTGTGTGTGTGTGTGTGTGTGTGTGTGTGTGTGTGTGCGTGCGCGTGCGTGTGTGTAGGGTGGTATAGGGGGACCTTGCTCCAATCATGAAGCACCCCCACAGCCGGGCGGGTGGAGACTTCTGCAGGGAACTGCAGCCCTGGCCCATTGAGGGTGCCTGGGCTCCGGCAGAGAGGCTCTGCTGTTTCTTCTGGCACCATCCTCTTGCTTGGACTCCACTATGGAGCTGCAGTCTGGGGCAAAACCACAACACACAGTGACAGGTTTTTCTTTCCTCTCCAACGACGAGGTACTCACTCACCTTGAGCTGTTCCTCCAGCCCCTGGAGTGCCTGCTGACTGGCCGGGTGACTTCAGGGATGGCAAGTCAGTGCACAGCCATCCCTTATCAGCCTCCTAATGGGCTGTGATATGAACTGACAGGAGGAGGGAAGGAGCCTGGGACTCAAGGACATGTAACTATATCCCTAATGACTTGAGCATTCAGACAGGGATCTTCAATTCACCCCAGATGGGCTTTCAAGCCACAGTATTGCTTCTGTGGTCTCCTGAAGACATAGCTATATCATGGTAATTAATTAATTAACCCTTCATTCAATAAACATCTATTGGACACCTTCACTATTCCAGACATGGAGATACCATCAGGGACAGTATAAACATGGACACTGCCCTCTTGAGTACCTGTCAGCTACTGATGACAAGAACATATAATTTAAAATGTGTGACGTGCAAGGGGGTGATGTAGAAGGAGCTAAGCGGGGTGGGAAGCTTCCCTAGCATCAGGATCTTTGGGCTGATTTCTGAAGAATGAGTGGGAGGAAGAACATTCCAGCTAGAAGGTCATCTGAATGCCCCTGGGATGGATTGGTCCTGGGCAGGAGCAGGGACCGCGAGTCCACCGTCCCTGGGTTCAACGTTTTGATGTCCCCCAGGACTGTCTTGGTCCTAGTCCTGGACCATCCTAGACCTGTGTCCCATCTCCTAACTGCACACAGTGGTCCAGAGGAGCCTCTGAGCATCCCACTTAGAAGATACCTCAAAGGAGACCATGCCCAAGCCTGTCACTTACACAGGAAATGGGGGTCAAGGAGGTTAAGTCACTGGCCAACAGTCATACAATTAGTAAGTTTAGAGTACCATCTAAATGCTCATCTGTGTGACTTCAGAGTTCCTGGTTTGAGAAAGAAAAACTTTACTGTCAGACCTAAGCTTCAGTTCATCCACTTTCTGCTGTGCATTCTTGGACAAGTTATGTTATCCTTTCCACGCCTTCCCCCAAGGCTTCAGTGTTCATTGGGAAAGAATTTCCTGTGAGATTTAAGATAACACACACATGTGCACATGCACCAGGTTTGACAGACAGGAAGTCGACTTGGGCCGGACTCCTAGAAAACAGCCCCAGACAAAGCTTGCGTGCTGATGCAGGGAGTGCGCATCCCAGGGGTAGAGGTGAGGCGAGGAGGGAGACACCTATAAGGGACACCCTTTATACCCAGCTGAGCTGCAGGCTCAGTCTTCAGAGGTGTCTGTGGCACTGCTGCGACCTCTCCAAACGCCCCAGAATGAGGAGGGAGAGGAGCGGCAAGTCCCAGCTCTTGCCAGCCACACAGGGCTCACCTCTCTTGCTCCTGGCCCTCTGGCTGCCTTTCAGAGATCAGATCCCAAGGCAACGTGAGGATGCATGAGGGTCTGGAAGGGTGAGCCAGTGGATGCAACACCGTGATGACACAGCCACCAAGGCAGAATGTGCTGAGCTCCCTCCAAGGAGGAATGAATCACTCTGGGGGGGTCACTTAACTGCAGGTGGCCCAGCCATTTGCTTGAAGACCTCTGTTCACAGTGAGCAGAAATCCTCCTAGCCAAGTAGACCAGGAGTGAGCATTAGCAGGCTTGTTTTGAGAGTGAGTATCACCAGGCTCCTTTAGAGAAATCAGACCATCTCTCCGGTCTCTCTTCCTGTTTAAGGAGACCATGTTCCCTGGAACAGAAAATATCATGACTCCCATCATCTGCTAACAGCATGGGGTGAGGGCATGGCTTACATCCCAAGGGGTCCAGCTGGAAATTTCCTCACAGACCCAGAGCTTCAGAGCTGGTGTCCCGTGCACAGGTGGACCAGAGTGAGGGACCAGAAATGTGAGGGTGCACAGCCCCTCAGCTCCCCTGGACAACAGGCCAGGCAAGTGCAGCTGAAATTACAGCAGGAGAAACATATATAAAGTCCCACCCTCTTCAGAGTCTGGAGACCACTGTGGCTTGCTGGATGTCTGCGTGCTAGGGTAGGATGTAAAGAGGCAGGGGTGAGATCCAGGAATGTTCTAGAGCCTGGGTCTGTTGTCATCTGTGACCACCATTCGCCCACCTGTGGGGCACGTTGGTTGTGGAGGAGCATTGGCACAAGTGTTCTGAATACATTTAGAAGCCACCAGAACATGCCTTTTGATGTCAAGCCCATGGAAAGTAGGAGTGTGGTTGGGGTGAAACAAGTGGATTTTCAGAAGCTGGGTCAGGAGGAGACACAGTGGTGCCATCTGAGCAGCAGAGGCGGGAAGGAAGTTATCTGGGAAGCTCGAGGGTGCAGATGCTCTCTGCTCAGCCGGATCTTGCACTGCTGGTCCGCAGCCGGCCTGCACAGCGGGGTGGTGTGGAGACAGAGGTGTACTCAGCAGAGAGGAGAGGCAGCTTGAAGCAGGAGGTTCCCCAGGAAGGCACAAGGGTCCTTCTTGATTACCTTGTGAATTTACTGAGTGTGAGTTTTTTATCATAGAAATAACTGGTTTATAACATGACATAGGTTTCAGGTGTTCAGCCTTATAAATGAGCATCTGTGTAACATAGATTCTGTTCTAATTTCCATTCATCGCCATGTAGTTGACCCCCTTTGCTCCATTAACCCCCACCCTTAATGTGAGATTTTAATTGAAATTGTTCAAAGAATACAAATACGAAGATGGATAAGACGGTCCTCAGGTCAATCTCTGATAGGGGACCAGTTGGGGAAAAGCCAGGTGAGAAGAGTGGAGGGCGGGTTCTCTGCTTGCGACACCTCAGAAAGACACCTGTGGGAGGTATCACTCAACCTGAATCTTAAGGGACAGGGAGTTGGCCAGGGTGAGGAGAAACATGAAGAAAGAAGAGCAGTCCACGAGGGAGGGAGCACAGGGGCAAGGACTGGAGACAAGTAGGGGCATGGATGGTTTCACTTTAGATGAATATTCCTGAAGCAGAGGATGGTGGGAAATGAGGAGAGGAGGTGGGCAGCGGCCCCTGAAGAAGGACCTCTGCCTTCTACAGTGAGGAACGTGGATGGTGGAGGGCTGCGACCAGATCACAGGCTGTCGGTGTTGCAAGAGATGGTGAGAACCAAAGTGACCTGGGAGGTAGAGGACTGTACACATGCAAAAGCTAGAGGTTTTCTTCTATAGAGATGCATGTAATCTTTCAAATCATATGCTTTAAAAAATCAATTACTTGTAATTCCGCTATCCATAATACCCATGGTTAACATTCCCATCATGACTCCTGATTTCTTAGTGAATTTCTTAGTGAATCATTTTACACATGATCTTTTTCTAAAAATGGGATCATAGTATTTGTACTATTATGTAACCTATTAGACACTGTTTAACAGGCAAATCATCAGGATTTATGGGCCATGAGTGAGAGGGGTTACTGTAGGGTAACGCCCAGGTTTCTGATTTGGGCATCTGTGTAGATGGTGGTGTATTGAGGTGGAAAATTCAGGAGAAAAATGAGTCTCGGAGAAAGAGGGGAAGAAATTTTGCTTTGGAAATGGTAACTTGAAATGACATCCAGGTAGATATATTTGGCAGAGGATTGGCTAGATGGACTCGGCAGATAGAAGTTATGGTGCTAGAGTGCATGGCAGTGGCTGAGCAGTGAAGGAATTGCCCAGAGAGAAGAACACATGCTCAGGAGGGAGGGAGAGCCTATGAAGGTCATGGAAAGAGAACAGGTGTGCTGTCTTCTACACAGATGCACAGAAAAGCATTCATCAGATTGAGCAATATGGAAGACAAGGAAAAGAGTTGTTTCAGGGGGATGAGATTGAGATCAGAATGCAATGGTTGAATCCTTGTGGGATTCTCTTCAAAGAAATTTAGCTTTTAGGGGGAAGCAAGATAAAGGATCGTAAGTAGAAGGTGCTGTGGAACTGATGCCTATCGTGCAGCCCCTGGAAATGCCCCTCAGAGCTGTGCGTTTACGCACTGGGGGCATCACATGGCTGGAGCAATGTTGGGTTGGGGCTGGATTGACAATAAAGGGCTGGAGGATGGAGGGTAGCGAGCACTTCTTGAAGGGGGTTCAGAGTCCTTGCCACGATTCTGGCACTTCTTCCCACAGCGATTACAGGGAACCGGGCGGTTGGGGCATCTCTGTTCTGGGTGTAGTCTATGTACTGTTTACATTTGTGCTGTGATTTTCTGTTTGAAATTGCTTTCATGAGCATTAGGTCTTTATCCTCCACCACAGCTCTGTGAAGTAGATATCATGCCCATTTTACAGATAAGCAACTTGAGGCTTAGAGGTGCAAACTGAGCCACCCAGTGTCCTCCAGCCGGTGAGTGGCAGGGTGGGGTTAAACTGAGGTCTTTAGTTCTACCTAGGACAGCACACAGCCTCTCCCCGCTGGAATTACAGCCTCTCTTCCCCCCAGCCACAGTTGGCGTTCACTTCTGAGATGTTCTCTGAGGTACAGGATTTGGAGGGTGCCCAGAACTAGGCATCAAATCAGAATCTGGCCCTAGAGATATTGTGCTTCATCTACAAAGCAAGCTTGTTGGACAGATGGCCTCTGAGACCCCTTCCACTCTCACCAAGTGCATGTGAGGCATTCTCTTCCGTAAGTTCAGAGCACTGGCACCCTGGAGTGGGATACACTGCATTTCATATCCTCCACTTGGGAGAGAGTAAAGCACATTTCAGAAGAGACAGAGGCCCCTCCAGCATCAAAGTTAAGAACCAAGTACCCTGTTGAGACCCAAGGCCATGTTGGCTGAATGGCACATTTAAGTTCAAAGAGAAGAGGCTTTAGAAGACTTAGATTGAAGGCTCATAAGCGTTGAACACCAAATAGTTCCTACTGATGGCATTTTGATGAATTAAGTATAAATGAAACTGAAATGCCTCATTCCATTTTCTCTCCTGGGACCCTTGGAGAAGGGATTGTGGAGAGCTTGTCAGAGAACTGGGGGGCTGTTTGTGGCCTCAATCCACTGGGAAGTTTGTCCAGAGACATTTTGCTGAATTAAAAAATATATAACAACTAGTCCCCTGGGATGACTTTTCACCTTGAAGCCAGAGACTATTTTAACTTCAAATAGGTCATAGAATTCCTTTCTTTAAAAGAAACATACTGATCCAAGGCCTCAAACTGAGTGTTCAACTCTTTTCCTTCATGACAGCCAGGCCTGAGGAGGGATTTACTCTACTTCTCCATTAAGGCCGGGTTTCTGCATTTACACAAATCAGGAGCAGATGGGTGTCAAGGATAATTCAATAATTCATTCATTCAGGCATTCATCAAGGTGCCCACTCTCTGACAAGCACTGTTTGGGATGAGGGATTGCCAGTATAGAATCAAGGATCTGCTCAAAGAGAAAGATCAGTAAAGCACAATGTGATACATGCTGTATTAATAATAGTAATAGTGATGATCATAATAGTGGCTGACATTTATTAAGTGTCTCCTAGGGGCTAACCACTGTTCTAAGCTCTTGACTATTCACTCATTTCATCCTCACAATAATCAGCTGTTGCAGATGAGGAAACAGAGTCACCATGCAGTTAAGGAACCTGTTCAAGGTCACATGAGTAGTGTGGAGGTCATAGGGGTAGTGTGTGGCAGGGCTAGGTCTGGGGGAAGGAGGGGCAAGGCATGGTACAGGTTCAAGCAGGGAAGTACTGACCAAGGAAAGGACTATTGAGTGGAGTATTGATGATTGAAAAGGATCATCTCAGCAGAAAAGAATTTTCTAGGTTCCCACCAAGTAGTATGAGTCGTTCTTTGAGGTTGGAGTTGGGCATGGGAAGGGGCAGAGGACTGTAAAGCAGCAGGTAGGAGCCAGATGTGATAGGATTTATAGGTCTGAATATTTAAACTCTGCCCAGAAAGTTAATGGGGAGCTTGGAAGAATGAGG
This sequence comes from Solenodon paradoxus, assembly GCA_004363575.1. Classification (NCBI taxonomy): domain Eukaryota; kingdom Metazoa; phylum Chordata; class Mammalia; order Eulipotyphla; family Solenodontidae; genus Solenodon; species Solenodon paradoxus. The sequence goes on along the minus strand of RJWH01002239.1, from coordinate 104,561 downwards.
TACTTGGTTTTATTCAAAGAGAAGAGTGGCGTAATTGACTTTGGTTCCAGAAGGTTCCTCAGCAGCCGAGGGAGGGAGAAACTGGAGGTGAAAGAGCAGATACAATTGCACTTGTTACGCAGCTGTCCAGGGACCCAGGTGGCTGGACTGTCACCTGCCTTCTGAGGCTCTCTGTCCTCTCACTTCCCGTGGCTTTGGACAGAATGAGCATGGGACCCTCTGCTTGAGACACTCAGTCACTCCACTTCCAGTTCCACCTTGAGCCCCCAGTGAGATTTAATTCTGTCTTTCCAAGCTTACCGCCTAGGTGGCATGGAGTTGGGGGAGGTAAAAGAAACCGCTGCACCATCATGGGCACAAGAGATGTGATGTGTTTCCAGGGGGCACACACGGGGCAGGCCAAGGAATGCCATCGCAGCTCACAGTGAGGAACACATGAGCTCTGGAACCCCCAAAGAAGCCTGCTCTCTCCCTGGTGTCACAGACAAAGGAGCCCCGGAGAAGGTCTTACCAGGCTTTGTCTGCACCATAGATCCCTGGATGGCTCTTTTCCACCAAAGTATTGATATGGGGGTTCTCGGGGCTGGAGTTTAGCTATGTTCAGAGCTACCTCAGCAGCTTCAACCTGGGAATTGCTCCAAACCCCACAGACATCTGAATGCAGCCTGGGAAATTTGTCAAAGGCTCACTTCTCGGGAATTATTTCCACCTTCCCCACCGAGTGCCAGCTGTTAAGGGGAGTGAGGGGTCTGCAAAGGAAATGAAAATGTATTAATTAAGGCATCTGAAAGCCTTCTAAGAGGTTGGCTCACTGTTAAACAGAAGAGATAGACAGTGGGGAATTGATGTGGGCTGTGCTGGGAAAGAAGCTGTGGAAAGTGGTCTCTTAATGTCCTCGGAGAATTCTCTGGCCCTGATTGCACACCCCAGGTGGCAGAGGTGGCCATTACCTGCAGGCTCAGCAGGCACTGGGCTCCAGTGTGAGCCCAGGAGAGCTTTCAAGAGCTCCAGTTCAGCACACAGGCACTTAGCATCTGCCTTGTTCCCCAAAGCACGTTCTAGGTCGCCACCCACTTTTAGTAATCAGCTCCAGAATGTCCCCCAAGCCTGGGTCCCTGATTTGTAACTTGGATTCCTACACTCCTCTCCTCCTCTGGACTGAGGATCCTATTCCCGAACCTGGAACCAGGCCCTGCTAACCCTGCTGACCTTCTTCCAATATTACCTGCCCCTAGAGTCCTCCTGGTGGAGTCACTGGTGGTGACTTCAGGTTGAATAGGACACAGTTCCCATTTGCAACAAGCTCACAGTCTTTATGTACATAGAACCTCCAAGTGCGATTGTGCACAGGTTCTTCTCTTCTACAGAAGGTATGAACAGGGCCAAAACCCAGCCCTTGGGCCGCGTACCACGTGTGTTTGGGTGTGGTTCCTAACCACCTGCAGATTTCCTGCCTGCAAAGATGCTTGAGTCTGCCAGCCCTGTGCCCAATGTCTTCTGGTGGATTAATTTTAATACTTCATTCAATACCCCCAAATATGCTGGGAAGAAGGCCCAGAATATAAAAATATCTAAGCCATAGCATAGGCTATGGAATCAAATACAAAATTTTATGGTAACAGGGAGGAAAAAGGAATTATTCAGCTCCAGGGAGCCAGGCAAGGCTTTAGAGCAGAGTTAATGTTACTAGCCATGGTTGTTTATTGAGTGTCTACTTCCTGCCAAGCATCTGTCACACCCCATTTCCTCTCTGGTAACACTATTACAAGGTAAATAGTCTTCACATTTTATAATGAAGGAGTTGAAGTTAGCTCTGGCTTACCTCAGGGTCACACAGCTAACAAATGATCGATGTGGATTTCAAAGGCAAGCCTGACTGACATCAAAATCCATGGTCATTCTAACATATCTGGATGCATCTAAGGGAAGTAATGAGTCAACTTGACCCTGATGGACAGGTAGGAATGTAACAAGTGTTGGGGGCAGTGAGGGTGCAGGAAGAAGGAACTGTGTGTCAAAGACATGGAGCCTGAAATATATGACAGACTTCAGGACCATGAATGGCATGGTGTGACCATGTCACAGGTTGAAGGGAGCTGAATCACTTAAGGTGAGGCTGGAGAGGCAAGTCTGGGCCAGGTTGTGGAGGCCACTGTGAGGGATTTGGGCTGTATTCTAAAGATAGTAGGGAGTGGCTGGAGCCTTTTAAGCAGATGATCAATATAATCAGAAGTAACTTACATGTAGAAGTAACTTCTAGAGCAGTGGTTGTTCTCAAAGTGTGGTCCTTGAACCAGAAGCAACATTACCTAGGACTTGTCAGAAAACTAAAATCTGGGTCTCCATCGGCACCTAATGAATGAGAAATTCTGGGCCAGCAGTTTGTATTTAATAGGCCTTCCAGATGATGCTGACATGCTTAGTTTGAGAACTGCCAGGGTCTGTGCAGTTCAGTGGCTGGTTGGAGTTGATGAGGCCTGGAGGCAGTGAGACCAGGATAGAGATACTGAATAATCCAAACAGAGACTGGAAGGTTGATAGCAGAGACTCAAGTAGCAATGATGGATTAAACAGGCATTCAGAGGTAACATGCACGGGGCTTGGCTACTGATGGGAGTGTGAGGGAACTCTCCAGTCTGTTGCCAGACCTCTGCTTTGAACAACAGCTGGTTGGTAAGGCCTGAACTGAGAAATAACACCTGAATGAAGAGTAGGTTTAGCAGATGAGAGGCTGTGAGTGCCGGCAGGATTTGGAGATGGGGGAGCACAGTAATTGGGAAAGATGGGCGAGGAGGACCCCGGAGAGGGCAGAGCTGGGTCCGAGCTCCAGTTGATCAGGAGTTGTCAGAATGGATGATGGTGAAATGGGAGGGCTGACCGCGCACACCATCCTACACTCCCTTCCTCCCTCCTGGCCCCCAGGGTGCCTATCCTGCCCTTGAGGGGGGCTTGGACAAGTCATCGACGTTTCTGAACCCTCATGTCTTCATCCTCAAAATAGAGATGGTAGGCCCTCCCTGGGCTGTTGTGAGGGATCAGGGAGTCTGCTGACTCTCAGCAGGTGTTGACCCTCTCCTCTCCTTCCCTGTCATTTGTTAACCTTCACAGAAGACTCTTCCTGTGCATCCTCTCTGGCCAAGTGCCTCAGCCTCCCACCATCAGCCCCCAGCATGTGCACCTGTGCGTGTCCACTGTCCCCATAAGAGGTGCTGCTCCAAGCCTTCCTTCTTTCAGACTGGCCTGGGTTAGTCTGCCTTGCACACGGTGTCTGAAGACCACAAAAGTTCACTGACAGACACAACACAGAAGCCCATGTGTCCAGCTGTGCTCTGAGTGGGGTCAGCAGCCTTCCAAAGGCCAAATGCAATGGTGGTTCTGCAGTGCTGCTCAGACCTGCTCTCTTCTTGCTCTCCTGGGGTACAAAGAGCAGAGAATCCCTCCAGGGAAGTCTCCAGACCATCTGTTGGGAAAGGAGACACCTCTGTCAGGTGACAGGGTGGTAGCAGCGCCAGCGGATCTCTGGGGCTTAGAGAAAAATACCTTGAGTTCAAAGTTAGGGGTCTATCCTTGAACTTTAAATTAGTAGCTGAATCTTCCTGGGTTTACCAGAGGCTCACCTGCTCGGAGAGCATTTTCATCTTGCCATGCTCCACTTCGCAGGAGCACACTTTCACCAATATCCTTACTTTCTGAAGAGCTGATCAAGAGCCCGCCGCCCTGTCTCCCATCACTTGCCCCTCACCCTCTGTGCAGCATCCCTACTGGCTATCTCTCCTTTCCCTGGACAAAGTATGTTCAATCCCACATTATGGTCTATGCAGTTTCTCCTTTTTGTCAGAAACCTATTTCCCCAAGTCTCCATTTCATCTCGTAGTTCTTTCTCATCATCTAGGTCTAACCCTCATGTCACCTCACCTCCCCTGTAAAGCAATCTTTCTCTGTCACCCTATAGGATGCCCCACCATCTCTCCTAGTTGCTCTTTATCACACTACATGTTTTATTGTATTTAAAGAAATGATTACCATCCAAAAGCATCTTGCTGGCTATGGGAATATTCGATTTTTGCCTGTCTCTTTTCAGTAGAATATTAAATCCCTGTGATCAGGAACGATAACTATCTTGTTCATTCCTCTGCCAATAGCACCTGGAGCAGGCGCCAGCATATAAAAACTCTGAGCAGTTATGGGGTGGATGGATGCATGATGGATAGGTTGGTGGATAATGGATGGGTGCATGGATGGATGGATGAATGGATAATGGATGGATAGGTGTATGAATAGATAGATGGGTGGATGGTGTGAAGGAGTGTGTCAAGGAATTAGCCATTATATCCTCTAACCCCAAGGAGCTTAGTACCTGGACAGAACATCCCAAGCTGAAAACAAGTTGCAGGCTTTCTGATGATCCTTTTCACTGGTAACATTAGAGAAAACACAGTAGCCCAGATGTGCTGGTGCGTATAGCAGATTGGGGCTGGAGGAAATGCTGTTTTCTCTAGGTCTGCCCTCCCGAGGCAGCCATCGGTAAGCACGAGGTCTCTAAATCCCTGCCTCCCCTTCCTGGGTATTGCCTTCTGATTTCCCCAAAGCTGGGTCTCTGGCTTCCCACTCTGCATGCTCAGCCCCACCCCTCTTGCCACAATGCTCTTGTCTTAAACAGAACTTGAGCGACCTCGCCCTTCTCTCCCCACCACCTGGGCTGAGAATGTTCACAATCAGTTGTCTGATTCTAAGACTGACTTCCCTAAGTCATCCATTTTGTTCCCCAAATCTCAGCCCCATCTCTCTCCACTCTTGGAGCTTTAGATGGCTTAACTGGGTATCTGCTCAGCACCTGTCACACGCACGTTTATCCTCCAACCGCCTTTGGAACACAGCTCCTCCCGCTGTGCTTGCTGACTTTATTTCCCGAGTACATTTCACAGAGGGCTGGAACATGGTGGAACAGGCACCCAGATTTCTGATCGTGATTGAGTCCCTCACCTGAGACCCCTGTGTTGTACTCAGCCCCACACTGGCTGCCTGTGCTGGCCTTTTGCTTGTCCTTAGGTGAAAATTGCCCCAAGGTCATAAGGGCATTTTGTTAAGTGCTTACTACATGCCATACACAGTGCTAATCATTGCCGTGCTGATATCTCATCTAGTCCTTAAAGAACCTACAAGGTGGGATATTGTTACTTTACACCATTTTATAGATCCGCAAACTGAGGCTCTGAGGTTAAGTTGTCCAAGGTCACGTGACTGAGAAGTGGCAGAATGGGACGCAAACTAAGATGCGTCTACAGGGTGTTCCCTCCTTGACAGTGTAGAGCAGCCCCAGACATGCCACACTTTGCTTGCCTAGCATCACGTGATCCTCAAATCCTCCCCAAGCCCTGAAACAGCTTCAAAGAATCGCAAGTGTGACAGCTCCCTCTGTCCTCTGGCTGCCCCTCGCTCTTGGAAATGAATTTGCTCCAGAAGGTCTTGTGGTGTCCGCTTGGCTGTCACCATGTCTTGGCTCACGCCTCACAGTTCCTGGCCAGAATCGTGCTGTGCTTTGGGGGGCTTATTCACACACCACTTTTCTTGCCATCATTTACTTTGTCCAGGCCACATGCCACCATCATCTGGCTTTGTCATGCCCGTGACGGTGTTGGCACAACAGAGGCAGCCATCCGAGGGCCCACGCAGCCCTCTGGGGTTACTCCTTCTCTCCTCCAGCCCTGGAGGATGCCCTCTTGCTCCAGGGCAGACTTCTGCTCCTATGACATTTCTAATGTGGGAAACGAAACGAAGGCCTAGATCCTTTTCAAGGATGATGCGTGGTCCCATGAACATATCTGGACAACCTAGAGATAGACTGTCAACAGGGCCGTTACCCAAATCCAGGAGGCACCCTGTGCAGACCTGAGTGTTGGGAATGGCAGCCAGACAGTGGACTGGGTAGCCGACTGGCTGCCAGGGAGGGGTAGATAGTGGAACACAGGCAAGACACCAAAACAGGGTGGTGCGGTCCGCAAGCAAGCAGAGGTGTGAGCTGAGTCAGACAGGCCGTGGGTGAAAGGGGGCGGGTGTCAGCAGTAGATCAGGCTGAAGGGCATGGCCCTCAGGAAACCCCACCAGGCAGGGTAGTGCAGATGCCCAAGTAAATGGACAGAGGATGGAGTTAGGGATCCAGGGGTGGGAACCATACAATAATAACACTGCCGTGGACACTTACTGAGTAGCCAACATTGACTCTGTGCCAGGCTCTGTTCATTAGCCCACTCCATCTTCACAGCAACCCATGAAGTAGAAACTCTGCATCCATTCGTTACTCATGAGATAACAAGTTCAAAGAGGTTATGCAACTTGCCCCGGATCACACAGCTTGCAAGAGGCAGGCATAAACCCAGGGCCCTCTGATCGCTCTGTCATGAAACACTGGGGGAGTGTTGCTGTTAGGCTGGGACAGCCTGGTCTGTCCCTCAGTGTGGCGCCTGGCAAGTGCTGGAGGGTGACTGCAGCTCCCTGCGGGGCATCACATTCCCCCCAGGCCTGGTCTAGTATTCCCAGCAGACAGTGGTTTCTCTGGGACTTTTACAAGCTGTTCAGCTGTTTGGACTAGATGAAGGAGCTAGACTTTTCTCCTTGCAGAGGCAAATGAAAACCCATTGGACACATCCAGAAGTTCCTTTTAGCCCTCCTTGAATTACAAGCCACCAAGATGTTCAGACAGAGATGCACAGTAGAAGCGGTATGCCTAGCTTATCTTCCTTGCCGAGTGCAATCACCAGACTCTGGCATGACTCATGCAGCCGCTGTAGGCCCTGGTGCTTCTTCCAGGTCTTCTCATCCAGTCGAGACAGCCGGGGCTTGGTGTCAGGCTCGAAAGCTGCTGTTTTCTCTTCTGCTTGAGTAAATGACCTTTAAAAAACTCGGTAACTGAACTATGCATAGAGAAAGGTACCCCAATCGTAAGTGCCCACTTGATGAATTATTTCCACGTCAGGAAATACACCATTACCAGCACCCTGAGGGTCCCTGTCCACCACCCCTACAAGTGCCCCCTTTCACTCTCTCTGTCCTCCCTCCCCCCAAAATTTCATGTCCCCAGTAGCAATGCTGAGTCTCAGCCTCCTCCTCTAAACTGACTCACTGCTGACCTTGAGGTTGCTGTGGGGCTCAGATGCAGTGTATGAGAAGGAGCTTGAGGTGTTGCTATCAGTGAGCACATGAGCTGTGCCAATGATGGGGTACACCTTTCGAAGACAACCCAAGGGGCTTCATCACCCAGGAAGGGGTCCAAAGGTTCATGACACCCCCAGCTCTCTTCCGCAAAATATTGCAGGGGCCCCTGAGAAAATGCCCTCCTGCCCTTTACAATGGTTTCAGCTTGTGCAGATGCTGAAAAGAAAGGAGAAAAAGGCCAGGTGCTGTTGATTGAGGGACCTGAGAGGTCAGATCACAATCCATCTCTCTCCAGTGGCCCAGGCGGCTAGGGGACAGACTCCGGGGGTAGAAATGGGGCCTCCCTTCCCTCCAGCAGGACAGCAGGGTTTGGAGAAGGGAGCTTCAGGGTGGCGGGGGAGGGAATAACATGTTGCTGAGAGTTAGCAGGGAAGCCTCTGGAAGTTCTCTGTGGCTGTCGGCAAGGCTCCCAGCAACTGGTGGTGCTTGATTTCACTGGACAGCAGCCGTCCAAATTACAGGCCTGCGACTCACACCATTCCTAATTACAGGGCTGACAAGTGGGAAGGGAAATAAAAAGAAGATAGCCCTGGAGCTGGGGGGACTGTCAGAGACCTCTAGCAGCAGAGGCAGCTTGGCTGAGCTGCCCAGGATGCTCCCCGCAGCCCCGCCTGGCTCCGGAGCACTCAGCAGCCCTCCACTTGGAGGTCAGGGCCACAAGTCTGATGCCCCAGCAGGCCAGTTAGCCTGGCTCAGTGTCAGCACTTGCACGCTGTGTCTGTGACCTTTGTAGCTCTTTCAGCCGCCAGCAGGGATGGAACACTGGCTGGAGACTGAGCTCCCGGATGGAAATCCACAACTCTCTTTTCACATGGCCTATTGATAATTCAGTGTCATCAGGGCCGAGTCTTTATCAATTTAAAAGAAAGGGGCAACTTGCATTAGAAATGAATGTATCACCTAAAATCACAGGGTATTCTATTTCTTCTCTTTCTTAGAGGTTTAAATTGTGGTCGATTGTCAGAAAATCAGGAGTGAGAATGATGGGGGCACTGCAGTGACAGGGGCGGGCAGCCCTCAGGCCCCGGGGCTGACATCGCAGCCAGCCTAGACCCAAACTCTCAGTGCTGTTTCTCGTCTCATCTCCTCTACATAAACACCATGCCGCAAATCATAACAACTGCATATTGGTTTTCCAATCATGTGATTTCCTTTCACGCTCTTCAAAACCTACATTGATGTTTCTGAAGCAATCCATTTTTTAAAATAAAATTGTAGTTGGTCCTTTAACTTGCAGCAGCAACAACAAAATAAAAGAGTAGTGTAGTCTTCGATAGCGTGTCCTGTTCCAGGCAGTGTGCTAAGTGTTTTTATATATTCACTCACTTCATTTTCACCACACAGTTATGCAGTATGTATTATTAATATCCCCATTTTTCAGATGAGGAAACTGAGGTACAGGGAAGTTAAGTAACTTGCCTAAGATTGCAGGACCCAGATTCTTAGTCAAAATGCTCTTCGGCAACCCCTCTGCCCCCTCAGAATCAAAGCAGGAAATTAGCATCAGCTGAGTCCTGCTTCTGTGGATTCATCTGTTCATTCATTGGATTATGGCTTCATTCAGCAAATATTAACTTGCTGCCCACCGTGTGCCACGCACTGTTCTGGGCTTGGGGTAGGTGTGGAAACAACAGACAACAGGACCCTGTCTCCTGGAGCATGAGTTCCAAACAGACAGAAGCAGCTGAATGAATGCATCGTCAAGACAACTTTTGATCTTGATTTTTGCTGTGCAGAAAATGAGACACAGAGGGTTGGGAAGAGGGGTCCTTGAGATGGGGGGAGCCCCACATGCAGAGTCCACCTCACCAAGGCCAGGCCAGGGCACTGCAGGCAGAGGAGGGCAAATTAGAACTTGGTACAAGTGCCCTTGGGGTGTTGGAGAAGCGGAGTGTGGGATACGGTGAGGCCCAGCAGGGCTGGTCTGGGTGCGGCGTGAAAAATTACCATCAGTGAACTGGGGGTCTCCATGGGTTCTCATTCTGGGGTCCATGCCAAGGTCTACAGAGAGCATCGACAGAGCCCATAGAAGGAGAAAATTTACATCTGTGTTTTTTCAAACGGAAACATAGTAGCTCCTTCAATTATGAATGTGGGCCACAAGCTAGAGTCATATACCCATGCCCATGACCTTGTCCCCTTGGCATCATGATAGTGATGTTGTTCGCACACCTCTAGCTCTGGTTATGTCACTTTATCACAAAAATCTGAAAACTACTTGGATAACTGCAATTTTATGTCATATAGTAAATTAGCATTTTAAAGCAACTGCGAAGAAGGGGTTAACAGACCTCAGAAGAATGTGAGGTGTCTGGGCTTTAAAAAGATCAAGAAGACAACACAGAGAGGAAGACACAGTCTCAGCTTCCTAAAGGCCCCTCTGAAAGAGGCCAGCCTACACCTGTGCCCCAGGGACATAGGCTGTTGGATTTAATCCTCACAACAATCAGAAGAGATTGGCATTACCTCCCGTTGTAGAGAAGAGGAAAATGAAGCTCAGGCTTCAGGTGCTTTGTGGGGCTGGTGACGGCAGAGCTGGGTTTCTACCGACTCCCATTTGACCCCAAGGGTTAGAGGGTCCCTGGTTAGTACGCGAGGCTAGGACAAAGGTCAAAGGCAAACAAAATCCACTTAGCCTCCTGATCCTCCTTGAACCCTGTGCTTTACTGCTTCGCCCCTGAGTGAATTGTTACCCCTTCTTTCCTTAAGACTGGTTCTTCCCTAAAATCATCTTACACAGTCCAGTAGCACAGACCTGAGCTGAGCCAACTAAATATTTCATGGGGATTTTAATTTAACTCTAAAGAAATTCATCCAACCCTGAGAATAGACTGTCACCTCGAGAAATAGCACCAGGGAGCCCTTGGACCTGTGGATGACATTGCTGCTTTCCCAGGAATGCTAATGCTCCTCTGGGGTGTCGCTGTGGCTGAATCGCCTGGGAGCAGGGTAAATCCTGCGAACTTGGACTGAGATTGGTTTACAAAGGCTCAGATGAGGTGGGGTGTGGGGTGTTGGAGAATGCCAGTGTCCTTGTTTCTGTGTTTCTGTGTCCTGCTGGAAAAAGGAGAATTGGTGTGTTTGGCAGCCAGTCTCCCAGCGCACAGGGACACCAAACATTTGGCAGGTGCTGTGTGACCCCTCAGAGTTTATCCTTGGCCCCAGCCCATGGCTGGCGGAGTGGGAAGACAACCTGGCAGGCAGTGGATGTGGGCGCCCCTGAGGCATGTTATTAGAAAGTCCCAGTGAAGATCCTTGGAAGCAGGAGCCAGCAGTGGGCGTGAGCATCCTGCTTCTCAAAGCCTAGTGACCCCAGTGAGTCCTGGCAGGTTTCCTGGGCATCTCAATAGGAGGGGGAGGAGAAAAGGCACCCGCAGGTAAATCAGTCAAAAGACAGGAAGTGAGCAGATACTCCCATTGGAATAAGGCTGAGCTGCAGATGTTAATCTACCACAGGAAAGAACTGAAGGCTGGGAGAATTGGGAAGCAGCTCTACGGAGCCGTTCTTTCTTCTTTTTTCTGACTCGGGCTGTGCCTGTCCCTGTCCCCTCTGCTCCCTGGGGTGAAATTAATGCCCCTGCTCCCACTCCTCCACTGACAGCGGCCTGGGCATGGGGTGTAGAGTCCAATCTTCATTGCTCCTGGGAGGACTCTGTCCAAGGTGTTGAGGGGAACCTGGGACAGGGCAAGGGGAAGAGGGAGCCCTCTAGTGGGGATCTAAGGCTTCAACTCTTCCTCAGACTGGAGGATGCGGAATGGTATCTGACCTCCAGAGCAGGACCTGCATCCAGTTATAGCATTCCGGCTTCCTGGTAGAACCCCTCCTGCACACAGGCATGGTCAGAAATCTGCCTGCTTCTGCTGTCGGTGATAAATGATGTTTGGAAGGGAGGGGCTGTGCCTCTGTGAACTATTTTGCTCTAGTTGTTCACTAGGGACTTACTGTGAGTCCACTCTGGGAAAGCCACTCTGAACAGTGACATGTTGTCCACCTGAGGCTAGCTTTCACCACACCCTTGCTGTGTGGGTGCAAGCAAATTGCTAACGTCTTTGAACCCCAGTTTCTTTGTAAAAGGAGGCCAGTGGCAACTTTGAAATGCCATCTATGTTAAGCTCTTTGGAAACCTGGTTCCTGCTTCTTCTAATCTAAGGGAGAGTAAGATAGGCACACAGAGGTCCTCAGCCACAGCAACAAAGCAAGAGCTAATATTTATCAAGAATGAGTCCGCATAGACTTTACATGAGCTGCTCCTTTAATTCCCACGGGGACTCAGTGAGGGTGGGAGCTGTTGTTATGCCCACTTTATGTTTGAAGAAACAAAGGCACAGAGAAGCTGGGTCCTCTCCTAAGATCGCACAGCTAGTGTCAGAGTTGGAATGTGGGCCCATGTGTGCCGTCTCTTCTAGTGAGACCGTTGATGGCAAAGTTCGCCTGAGCCCTTTCACAAATGACCAGGAGGGAGGGCTTACTCCTGGGAAGATGATAGGGATGTTTTTAAGGAGATGAACTTGGAATTGACCTTGAAGTCTAGGTAGAGCTGCTGGGCGGACCTCCCACGCAGCAGGAATGACGTCATTCCAGCTATCACTCTAAGAAGTGTGTGAGAGTCGGCTGAGCTAGGTTGGCCCCATGCCTGACATACAGGTGTCAGCCATGTTAGCAGGTGTTAGATGTGTCATTATTACAGTCTGATCCTGTCGGCCGCCCCTGGTGAAAGTCCATCAGAGCCTTCCAATTGCTCTTCCAGCAATGGTATCTTTTGCCTGCCTCCCTGCATCATCTTACAGCACGTGCCCCGGCCCTATGTGCTCCAGATACTCCAGCCTTTTCCAGCTCCTGCCTGCCTCAGGGCCTAGGCACATGCTGTCACACTCCTCTGGGATTGCTCCCAGGCCCTCTCACAGGTAACTCCAGCTTAGACGACTGCCTCGCTTCTTGAGACAGCGCCATGGAGCTCCCAAACTCTCTCACCCCACCTCGTACCTTCTCATGATGCCACATATGACTCCCCTCTAGCATGTATTAACCTGTGATTTCCTAAATTGTTTCTAGACAATCTGATGACAGTCTGCCTCCCGCACTGGACTATAATAATCTCTTTGCTGGAAGGGATCATGGCTGTGTATCCTGGCCCCTTGCTCCCGGGCTGGAGTGATAGGACAGTGAGCATTGAGGAATGGGGAGAGCCAGGGAGAGCCCACTGTGTTCCGCAGACCATCCCCACCAGCCCGAGATCCCACACTGAAGCATAGAAACAGGACATGACACCCCCTCAGGGCCTCTGAGGGGCTCTGTGCTCCCACATTAGACTCAGCATGAGCATAATGTACATTAACCTCCTGGGAAGCCAGGCTTGCTGGACTCCCAGCTTCCTTCCATCTGGGTGCTTCCAGATCATGCCACCTTCCCCACCCCTCCTTCATTCTCGCAGCCTCAGGTCTGGCCTCGCTCAGAATCCGTAAGTCTTTTCAATATACAGGAGATCTCCAGAGACAATCACCTGGGAATGAAGGCTTCCAGGCGTGCTCAGCACAGCCTTACTGGGTAGCATTTGCTCATTCCGACTGCAGCCTCCCAAAGCTTCCCAGAGTTAAGTAACACAATGACAGAGTTAAAGAAGTGACAGCAAAGAATGGAGGCACTGCTGGATCTGGGCAGCAGGTGAGACAAGATCTGTGCAGATGTGACTTGCAAAGGAACAGAGGGATACCTGTTTGGAGGAGGAGCCGGCCTCCCCAACCCCGACCCCGACTGGGGAGCAGGAACACGGAGGCCAGGTGGGGTAGGGACAGAGAAACAGCCAGGGGAAAAAGATGTGGCGGTCAATCAGAGATAGCATGGAGGATTGGAGGATTCAAAGGAAGCTGGGAAGATCATTTAATCTGCTCTCCCCAGAGGAGAGTCATAATATACCAAGCAAGGGACTAGAAAATGATGGGGTTTAGTTGCCAGTAGGACACCATCAGCTCTTTCCTGAGGTTTCCCAGCAGTGGGATTGTATGAGGCCTGAGACGGCCTGTAGGTAGGTATCATACCGTGTCTCCCCAGGCACCTAGGAAAGGCTGTCAGGGACCAAGTGTCCAGTGTCTCCAAAGCAATCACCCTGTAGGGAGGTCGACTAGGCAGGCCAGTCTCAGACCTTCCTACAAACTCTCAGGGGTTAAGACATAATCTTTGGGGCCCTTGATAAGATTACTGTTACCATCAAGTTCATCCTCCTCCTCACCACCCTCATCATCCCAACAGCCAGTGTGTATTGGTTGACCTTGAACAAGCCTGCTCCTCAGCACTTACAGCTTTGTCTCCTTTACATGCCAAGTGATCCCAGGAGGCAGGTGCTGTGATCGCTTCCACATAACGTAGGAGCAAACTGAGGCCTTGAGAGGTTACATCACTTACCCAACGTCGCACAGCAAGTAAGCGACTGTCCAGACAGATCTGACCCGTGCTGAAGGCTAAACCTCAGCACCCAGACCTGATGGTCACAGCCCCGTGGGTGTGGGACCAGACTGCAGCTGACCTGCACCCACTCCCCCTGAGGCCCAGGCAGCACTGACAATGGCCTCCCCGCAGCAGGGATGAGTCCCTGAGGGCAGAGTTGCGGTGCAGGCAGGGTCCCTCCACCTCCACCTCTCCTTAGCTGGCTCCCCTGGAGGGAGGTCCCTGCCAGGCCCTGTGAGGGCTGGGGAGCATCTTGCCAAAAGGGGGCAGCAGCTACCTAGAAGAGGAGGGAAGGGGAGCAGGAGCACAGCTCCCATCACCAGGGTCTGGAGCCTGACCTCATGCAGCACTGGTGCACGATTGGCTCCCAGACACGGTGCAGCCAGTCCCCAGCCAGGCCTCAGGGCCTGAGAGGTGGCCACACGGACCACAGGCTGCGATAGAACAGTGGCGGTCACATAGCCCTGTCCAAGTCCAGGAGCTAAGTATGACACATTTGGGAAGTCTCTCCAGACTGGCTCCTGCCACCACTGTCACCATTTGTGACTCTAACAAACATCAGAAGACAGAGAAGGGTTCCCTGTGGGTCCACACAGAACTCCTCAGAGAGTACTCCATCCAAATGGGGGCATCCTTTCCCTAGGAGGGACATTTTTACATTGTAATGCAAGCACACGTGTGCACACACATTTTACACACTCACATTCATTCACACTCATGCTCACACCCATGCACTCACACACCCTCACAATCATGCACATTTTCATACATTCACACTCACACACCACTCACATACACATATACACACTCATGCACTTGCATTCACATTCTCACACTCATCACACACACTCACCCTAACCTCTCTCTCACACACACACACTCTTACAATATGACCGGGGACATCATGATGAATCTCGAACTCCCCGCCAGCTCCCTTCACCAGTTGTTTGCTTCCACAGGCCCCTCATGTGGCTCGGGGATCCCGGTCTGCGTGGTTTCCCAGACCCCTGATTTCCCTTGCACACCTGTTCCCTTTGGAAAGTGTGACCCCATCCGACCCTTCTGGATTTGTTCGCTGAACTGAAACATCCCTGCCCTGTGGCGGCCCTGTGCTCACTGCTCTGGAAACTGCTTTCTTCTTCAGAGCCCATCTGCCTCGGAGAGCTCGTGGCCTTGGTACTGCCACCAACCTCTGGAGCAAAACCGATCATGAAGCCAAGCCTGTCTCTTCCTAGCAGGCAAGACGAATGCATAGGAGAGCTTGGGGCCTCTGCTTTAACCCTTCCTTCTCACAGTTGAGGAAACAGAAGCACAGACAGTGGACTCACCACCCCGTCCGCACCAAGTGTATGTCCTGACTGTAGTGAGAGACAGTTCTTCTCAGTCCCCAACCCGCCCCAACAAGGGCCGGAATGCCAAGGGACTGGGACAAGTTGTCACCGAGCCCACTGTCCCCCCCCCCCCACAGCGCCTGGCAGTCCCAGCCCCTTTGATTGTGAGCTGGCTTTCATAGCTCATTATCTCCCATCTAAGACTGCTTTCTAGCAGAATGTCTTTTTAACTAAGGTAAAATCAAATGAATGCATGTCTTTTGGAAAAACCTGATCCCACAAGGTTGCTGGTGCTGCCTGGGGGCTGTTGAAGCCAAGGTAGAAAATTACTGTTCTACACTGAGTCATTACACGTGAAAAACAACCACAAAACCTCCAGGTTTTTGTAGCTTCTCGCTGCCCTTTCCAGCTCATCCCTCCTGCCCAGCCCCCAACTACTCGCCAGGGACAGAGGACCATGAGTTGGCCTGTCCACACGAGGGAAGTTTTCTGTGTGACCCAATTTGGGGAGGGAGGTGTCTATTTGTGGATAGAGAAATGCCCTGTCTAAGCTTAAGGCAAATCCGCTCCCGGTGTGTGGTCATTCTGCATGTACCCATGAAAGCGTCCTCCTGGGATGCTGGCCATTTCTAGCTTTCTCTCCATATGGAATTGTTTTTACCATAATGTCATTGTTGGCCGACTTCTATAAACTGTGAAGGGATTTTCAAATTTCAGTCCAAAATTTGCCCATTTTTGAAGGGAAGATGTTTGGGGAGGGGGAATAAACTTGAGGATAGTTGTTGAGTGTGGTTAATTAGGTTATTTTTGTTTGTTTGACTTTTTTTTTTTAATTGCCTCTTGGGACTTGCTTTCTCTTTGTCTTGTTAAAATATGTATCACATATAGGAAAGTGCACAGTCTTAATTGTTCAGCTCGATGAATTTGGATATTTATACATACACGTCATTACTACCTAAATCAAGACAGAGAACATTTCCATGACCTAAACTGTTCCCTGGGACCCCCTCCTAACTTTTCCACCTACCCAAGGAAGTTGACTTTTGTCACCAAAGATGTTTTGCTGAATGTATCACTTTTCCTATCAATGAGGTCTTTAGATGGGATCACTGCCCTCTGCATCTAGCTTTTCACTAAGAAGTACATCTATGAGATTAATCCATGATGCTTCATGGAGCAGCTTTTTGATTCTTTTTGATTGCCACACAGTGTTCCCTTGTAGGAGAATACCGCAGTTTATTACCCATTCTCCTATTGACGGACATTGAGTTTGTTTCCAGGTTTGGGCTATTATGAATAGAGTTGAATATTCTGAAGTAGAATAGAATATTCTTGTATGCATGTCTTAGGGGAAATAATTGCTTATTCCTCTTGCGTATATACACAAGAGTAGAAGTGTTAGGAGCCACTTTTAGGTATTCATGTTGTGTTTGACTATTGTTAACTTCCTTTTCTTCCACAAAACATGATGCATTCATCCTTTGGATTGGTATTTTCGTTGTTTCCAATTTTCTTGTTTGTTCATTGCTATAACAAACGGTGACTATGAACATTCTTGTAAAAATAACTGGGTAGCAATATATTAAAGTTTCTTAAGAGTAGCAGCAAAGAATTAAAAATGCTGAATTATGTATGATTATGTGAATACCTAATTTTGCAAGGTGATGACAAGTTGGATATTTTTTGTAACATTTATTTTAAAGTTATTCATCTTGGTCATTTCCCCTGGCCCTGAGCCTTTTCTGCATACCAGGATATAATTTTTAAATAACCAGAGAAAGAACTAGATGCTGTATTTACCATCTTGCTCATTTAGTCAGTTTTCGTTTTCCTCATCTTTTCTTCATTCCTTCATTCCAGCCTATTTAACTCTGGTCTCCTCCCAAGCTTGGGAGAGGCATTGACTGCTAATAACTATAAAGCTTCAGACATGCCTGGCATCACACCTGCTGGGCCTTCGTGGTTGATTTATACTTGTGCTCGTGGGCCGAACCCACATCAGTGCTTGTGTCATGGAGGGGCCTCAGTGAAGGTGCCGACAATCTTCCTGTCAAACCTCACTCCCAAGCTCAAGGGTTCATTCACATGAGAGCAGTGATCAATAATCTTTTGGAGAAATACAGGAGCCCAATGACTCTCACAGTTTTCATTTTTTATTAAAAATCTCTTGCAACTGCACTCTAGTTTCTCTTAAGCCTGGCCTCACTTTCTAAGACCCAAGTGTCTGAGCCTCAGCTGGATCACGTGACAGCTTTAACAGGCAGAACGTGGACTGGGCATTGAGACCTGGGCTTCAGATGTTGAAGAACCTGACTTTTGCCAATGGATTCATCCTTCCTGGGCACAAATGATAATTTCCCTGTGTGTGAAATAAGTTTATCAGTCTCCCTATTTTCTTTTCAATGATTTGGGAATAATCACATGTGTGTGTATGTGTGTATTCATTCAGAGCTAAATGTCCTGTCTGTGTATTGTCAGACACTTCGCTTTTCTTCATTTCTTTATCTTTTGCATCATCTGATCAACCAGCATTAGAATCATGCATTAGAAGAACCAACATTAGAAGAAGTTATTGAAGAAGCTGAATTATAAACCACTGGAGCCCAGTCTGAGATACACACCTAGGTTATAGAGCTCATATCATATTAGTAGAAGTCAGAATCCCCTGGGCAGCTACTTGGCACATTTTTATTGAGGAAACATTGCATCACAATATTATAGAAGCTTGAGATAAGCGTCATTATAAATCAGTGTTTGTATATACTGCATCAAGTTCTCCACTAACCCTCCAATTTTAATCCTTCGCCATATAGTTGACCTCTTTACCTTCTTCGCTGACAAAACCCAACTCTTCCTACTACAGATTCCTGGGTCCTACCACCAAAGAGTCTGTTCCAGAGGTTGGAGATGAGACCCAGGAATTCACAGTTTGATAAGCCCTGTGGGGACTCTGATGCAGTTGATCTAAGACCTGAGAATCTCTGCTAGAGAATTGCTGGGGAGGACCCCTGTGTGGTTAAGGAGCTTTGGAGGAATGAAGTAACTGGCGTTAGTCAAATTACTTAGTGCAGAGTTTGTGCTAGAACTGAGCACCAGTTCTGGGCTTTGCCCATGGTTTCATGTATAGGAGAACAGACCAGTAGGAAGTGGGCTTGCTTTGCAACAGAATGGATTTAAGTTAAAGATGAGGAAGAACTTCCTGGCAGAGAGCAGTGTTGAGAATGCCCGTAGGTCTCCTTTCCCAGAGGGCCTTCGTTCATGGCAAACTCTCCTCAGAAGTGGGCCTCTAAGATATGATGTGGAGGCAGAGCAAGGAAGGAAAACTCAGAACAAACTGGTGATGGTGCCCAAAAGGGATATTTTAGTACTGCTCTATGGCCTGAATCTCAACTTTGTCAGCAACATAAGTGATAGCGACCCAGAAGGCCTGAGGCTCAGCCCTTGCTCTGAAAGGACGAGTTTTGTGGCACTGGGCGACTTGCTCAATGTCTGGTTCTCCTTGCCGTGAAGCGCGCAGGTTGCCTTAGGTTGTTTCTAACTTCTGTAGTTCCGTCATTTGTGTCTTTAATTTAATCCTCCCACCAAAGCGTCTTCTATGAGTAGGAACTTGGTGAAATTTTGTTGCCTGAACAAAGTATTAAGTTGAATTGGGGGGGTTAAACCCAACCACTCACATACATATACACAATGGAATACTACAGAGCCCCTAGAAGAGATGAAACCCTGTCATTTGAATCAGCATGGAGGAAGTTAGAGGGGGTTATGCTAAGTGAAACAAGTCAAAAGAAGAAAGACAGATACCAGATGACCTCACTCATAGGTGGAAGGTGAATAGACAAAACAAAGGAACAGTTGAAACATAACCAACCCTGAAACATTTGCAACAGAACTGAGGTGACCAAAAGAGAATGGTGTGGGTGGGGGCAAATGGTGGCGGAGCCCCCTGGACAGTGGGGAAGAACACTTGGTGATTTGGTGGAGGGCATGGTGCGTTGACACATAACTAAGAAATGGGGACCCTATACGTAGAAAATTATTTTAATGTGTTTAATAAACACTGCAATAAAAAATTAAAAATTAAAAACCCTAATTACTCAATATTGACAATTCTGCAGCCCTGTTTATCAGGTTCCCCTCCAAACCTCTCTTCTGGGGCTATCTCTGAAGCTACTGTAATGACCTCCTCTTTTTGTAATTATTCATTTAGAGGGTATTAACTACAAGTGAAATTTTTTTTTCAATTTTTACTCCCCGCAGTCCCAGGTCTCCAACCCAGGTCCACAACTTTCACAGACTGTGCCTTAGCCACCTGAGCCACAGAGAGGATGTCTAACCTTAAGTGAACATGAGTTTTAGCTTCAGAATCCATATCCTTTCATGAGTTATTATTTGATCTGGAATATGCTGTGACTACGAAAAGTCAGTCATTCCCGGGGCAGAGAAGTCCGACCAGAGAACCTCTTCCCAGGCCTCTGGTCACTTGTCCCTGTGTCCCCATCCCATGTGGACCCCCACTGATGGGCTTTCTTTGTCCCTTTCAGAAAGCAGATCTGGCCGTGGCCGGCCTCACCATTACTGCTGAAAGGGAGAAGGTGATTGATTTCTCGAAGCCGTTCATGACTCTGGGAATTAGCATCCTTTACCGAGTTCATATGGTAAGAGACTTATTTTATAAGCATTTATGTCATTAGAGTTATTTGCATGCAAACACTGAGTTATATGGTAATACTGAATGACTCACAGAAATATTTAGATTTCAAGACTTCACTGCAAACATGCTGGGCTATTTTCCCCCGTCAGCTGTGCAGATTTGTACACAGGAAGGATGGAAAAATCACACGTGTGAATTTTCCAGGAACACTTGCTTCTGCCTGACTGCATAGGGATGACTAAGAGTGCTTGTTTAACCTGGGGGGCATAGTGTGGGGGTGATTAGCCCCATTCATCACTCGGCTTCCTCCTGGGGAGGGGAGCTGTTGGCCGCATAAGTCACCCCAACTTCATTCAGAATACTAATCCCGGCCCTCTAGGTTCCCTCCAAGCATTGTGTCTGGTGAGGAAGGGAGACTCCTTCCTCTCTTCAATGTCTGTATTTGTGACTAAAGAGAAGACCATCTAATGTCACGTGTCTGACCTGCCCCCCGCCCTCACCGTCTCACCCCTTAAAAATAAAGTCTCCTCTGACTATATGGATTACAGGGAGCAGAGTGAGCGTCACCTCCCTGAGTCTGTGCAAACACTCCAGTGGGCAGCGGAAGAGGGATATGGCAATATGGAAGATCATCAAAAGACTAACCCTGGCTGTGTCATGGTCACCAAGGGGCTCATCTTTCCGTTTCCAGCACAGAGTTGACTTCACCCAGTTTAGCCCACTGAGTCACAGCACCTTCCTCTCACCCACTTGTTCAAACTGACTCTAAGCTCACAACTACTGCGCGGATTCCCAATATTCCAGTCCAATGTCAAGCTCACGTGGTGTTTTTCAGTCCCTAACCTGGCACCGCAAGTCTGCCCAGCAGGGAAGGAGCCCATCAGTCATCCCACATGCCTGCTGAAGCAACTGTCCTCCAGCTTCCGACACCCCCCAGGCCCCAGGGTCAGCTCAGGAGAAGGCTGGTCTTATTCCCAGCCTCAGCCCAGGCTCACACAGCCGGCTGCTGCTGGGGCATCAGGGACTGTAGCCCAGGTTTTTCCAAGAGGCGGGTCCCCTGTCACAGAGCCCACTCCAGAGGTGCAGTGTGTGCTGTCCTGTGCTGGGCCCTGGTGTCAGCCATGATGGCGGCCCAGATTGGACCAGGCAGCCAAATCATCTGGAAGAGGAGACAGAATCAAAACCCAAGCACCACAGGTGAAGACAAAGGAATGTGCGGATTTGGTCACAGTTGACACTGTTATTGAGGTGTCTATTTTGTGTATGAAGGGGGTTTTGATGCCTCCTTCTCTTTTCATAATGATGGTAGCTTCCATTTATTGCACACATCTCCTGGGGGCCTCTCAGGCACACTTGACAGGGGCTGTGGTCATGGGTTAAATTGTGTCCCTCAGAAGCTACACTGACGTCCTAACCCAAAGGATCTGGGAATGTAGTTAGGCTGGAAATAGGGCTTTGCAGATAAAGTCATATTGGATTAAGATGGGCCCTAAACCAGTGACTGGTGTCTTTATAAGAAGAGCAAACTTTGAACACAGACACACAAATTCACACCCGTGAATTTGAAGACAGAGTTTAACTGATACATCAATAAGCCAAGAAATGCCAAGATTGCCAGAATCAGGAGCTAAGAGAGACAGGGAGAAAAAGGGAATGGACCTGCTGACACCTTGACTTTGAACTTTTATCCTCCAGATGGTAAGACTATCAATTTATGTTGTTTTATGTTACCCCATTTGTGACGTTTTGTTATGGTGGCCCAAGGACACTGCGGTATCTGTGTTGTTCTTACTTTAGAAATGAGAAGATAAGTGCAATTGGTTTTAAGAACCTGGACAAAGCCACACAGAGAGAAATGAAAGAGCAAATTTAAGACCCTAGCATGTGGTGATTCAGGTCTAGGGTCTCCTGATGACACCAGTTGCCAGCCTCTTCTGGGTGCTTCTTGAGTAACTTGTAGTGTAAGGCACTCTTACCCACTTTTGCTCACTTGGTCCTGAGGACTGGTCTTTGAGAACAGAAGGAATGTATCATACTTCCCATCTTACTGTTAAGGAATTCAAAGTCACACTTAAAACTAGCATAGGGCTGGATCTGGAACCCAGGTCTCCTGAGTCTCTAGTCATCATTACATCCGCCCCACCTCCCCACATAGTTTCCCATCCAGAGCTTTTCTCGAGTCCTTTTCCACCCCAGTGGAGCCCTAGTGGGGAACAGCCAAAGGAAATGGAGACACACAGCCTTTAACTATGGCCAAGTCACATAATGGGGCTCCTGCCTAGATTTCCTGATTAATCTTAAGAGCACTGGAGCCTTGTTCATAACAATATGAATCACGAGGAACCACATGGGTGAAGACACCGGCTTCTGAGTATTCCCCCCATGTGGGAACATCTGCTGTTAGTTACCCTCACCACCCAGGACAACACCTGCCCTAAAGATCAACTCTGACCAGAACTAACTCTAATTCACCAACCCTCTGGATGCCCTAAATGGAACTTTTGAGCAAATGTTTCTGACCACTCACAAACCAATGACTTTGTTCCTGAGGAGTGGAGTATTACAGGTTAGCTTGGTCAGATGATGGTGCTCAGCTAATAGGTCAATCTTGAGACCAGATGTTGCTGTGAAGGCATTTTGTAGAGGTGAACAATCATCTACCATCAGGTGACTTTCAGTAAAGGAGATTATCCCTGGGTAATGTGGAAAGATCTCATCAGTTGAAGGCCTTAAGAGCAAACACAGGTTTCCCAAAGAAGAAGGAATTCTGCCTCCAAATTCTCACATAGAAATCCTGTCTGAGCTCCCCACCTGCTGGGATACCCGACAGCAGCCACAATCGTGTGCCAAATCCTGAAAGAAAATCTCTTTGTACACACCACCCCCTGCCCTGCTGCTTCTGTCTCTCCAGAGAACCCTAAATGATCCCGCCTCCTATCTGGTCAGGCTTCCTCCCTTCCTCTAGCCTCCATACTGAGATGCTAGCATGCCACATGGCTGCTCAGATCTGATTTATCACAGGGGGCCACGCTGAGTAAAATTGAGTGCTGGCATGAACAGTTTACACTAAGCAGAAGTGACAGTTTATGTATTTATTCAACAAATATTTATTGAGTGCATTCTGTGTGTGAGGCACTGTGCTTAGAAAGTACTAAAAAGTCAGCCAGGGAGAGAATGGTCCTGAATTGACTAAACTAGGGAAGGTATAGTGAGAATAAATCTGAGATGACCTTGGCTGTATCTGAAATGAAGAAGGCATGAGTGGGACCAGCTGCCATTCCAGGGACTGGAGTTTCTGTGAGGGTGGGGTGTTTCTTATTCATTCCTGTACCTTCATAAAAGGTCACGATCATCATAATCCTTAAGAAGTAAAGATCAGGGACTGAGTCACATTCCCTAAATTCATTCCTAATCTTCCACTTAACAACTATATGTGTGTCTCAGTTTCTTCATCTGTAAGCATGGGTTGTTAAGCAGATTTCGTGAAGATATAAATGTACTGTACTTACAAGAGTGCCTGACAGAGGTACAATAAAATGTTAGCTATTACACTTAATAAATGCATGAGAATTGCTCCCTACTACAGTTCTTCCTCCATCTATACTCTACACTTCTGCCCAAGAATTGCCTTTGTAATATTTTTGTTTTTGTTTTTACAAATATAAGCATATTAGCCTCCTACTCAAAGTCATTCACTAGCTGCCTATCCCTTATAAGACAAAGTACAGCCTTCTTAGCATGGAGAATTAAACCCATCTTTTCTGTCCCGTTTCCAGTTCCTGTTGCAGATACCATCACCTCATGTTGCTCATTGATTTCCATCATGTCAGCTTCTTCTTGCCTCCTTATCTGGATTCATGTTCTTTTTGCCTCTCAGTCACCCAACAAAATTCCCTGGCTTTCAATACCCAGCCCAAATGACACTGCTCTTCATTGTGCCTCCCCTAGATGGTGCTGATTCCTCTTTCTCTGAGCTGCTGCTCTGCCCATACCTCTGCTGTTGCGCTTGGAGGCGGCACTACATTTTTCTTTGCTCACCTGTCTCTTCTTGAGTAGATCTTGGTAGGAGATGAATTGAAGAGAAGGTACCCTCTTACCAGCCAGAGCCAGTGAACTTATCTGCTAGGCCACTAGGGTGTGCCTTTATTTTTATTTTTATTTTCTTCACTTTTAAAGGAAGGAGGTGTTAATTTTGAAAAGGCTTTGTCAGTTGCTTATTGTATTTTTAAATGCTTGGAAGTTCTAGAATATGTATGAGTTTCTGTGAATCAAGTCAATACTACATACTTAGGATGACCATAATTTCTGTACCAAAAACTATATCATAAAAATACAAGGTCTTGGAATGCCCTAGTGGAGTAGCAGTTGGGTCAGTCGCCTCTGAAGGAGTGCAGACCACATACCCCTGGGATTGAGTCCTGGGTCCAGGGGGACTCACCCAGTGTGAACAACTAAATAAAATAAAGATGCCTCCTCCTCCTTCCTCTTCCTGCCTGACTGGCCTACTCACCTTCATTCCTACCTGCACCTTTCTTAAAAAAATAAATGAATAGCAACATCTATGTATCTAAGTACCCATAAAATTAAAAATATCTTTAAAAAGTTAGCAACAAAAAATAATTAACACCTAACAACATTTTTAAAACCTTGTAAAAAACAAATGAGTGGTGTCATTAAGTGGGTTAGTTTTAAAAATTATACTTAGAGTTCCCAAATTAGCCAGCTTAGTGTCTAATACATGAGACTAAGGGAGGAAGAAAGGGAAAAGAAGGACAGTGAGGACCCTGTGATACACTATGGGGAGTGAACACCTCTGTCCTTTGTGGCTTGTGCTTAGATAGCATGACGCCTGTCAGCAAGCCCACTATTCCAGGCAGAAGGATGAGTGAACTAAATAGATTTATCCTTTTCTTTCTTGTCTTTACCCCACTGCTCTTGAGGACAGAAAGAAATAGTAGCAGATGTTTCTTTCAGGCAGCCTGGATGCATCTTCTGCTCAGGCCTGGCCATCGCTATCTCCTGAACTCACTGTTCTCTCCCTCCCAGATGCCTGTATATCCCATCTCCAGCACAACACCCTCTTAGCATACCATCAGAACCTCTGACGAGGCCAGAGAAACTTCCCAGCCATACACAGAGGGCCCAGCTCAGTGTAGATGTACTGATGTCCCCTTATACTCCAAGGATGGGAGTCAAATGACAGGACATCTGAAGTTCAAGGCGCTCTTGATTTCCTTGTCCTAGCAACTCATTGGTTCCTATTGAGAAATTCCATATTTGATATGGCAGTATAATTCCAAGGGCATTCAGCCTTCAAGGGCATTGTGGAATTCATGCATACTGTGAGCGCTCAAATATCTGTGTGAACAGAGAGGGAAAGAGCATGGAAAAACAAAAACATTGATATTTGACATTCGAGTATATCATGTAGTTTTCTCTTTTTTTCTGCAGCAGCAATTTGCCTAATGATGTTTTGCTCAGACTAATATTAAAGTAAGTTGTATTCCTCAAGCACACACGTACTGTTGTAGCAGGGCCTCATCAGTGTGTGCCAGATATCAACCTTGCATTCAACATTTGGCACATAGAAGCCCCAAATGGATACTCACATTAAAAAAAATTCAGTGTTGACATATTCAAGGAGATCGGGTGTGTGTCCAGGATATTTGTATGTTGACTAGCATCTGTTTGGCATCTCTTTATTTATGACGTACTCTCTGGTTTAATACAACCACCTCCTGAGACAGGTAATATGAGTCCCACTTCACACAGAAGGAAGCTAAGGGCAGTGGTGTGGTGGAAAGATAATTCAATGGTGGAGGTGGTATTGAAGCCAGGTTTCCTGTCTCCAGGTCCATACACATCCAAATACCTATCTTTATATTTATGGGTCTATTTCTCTCTGTCAAGGCCATCTGACTCTTTCAAGCTTCTTTCTAATCAGAAGATAGTATTTGTGGTCCCACATAGTACAAGTCAGCCTCTAAGACCCCTTTGAAAATGTGACTTTACTAATTTCCCTTTATAATGCCCTGCCCCAGTGTTGATTAAAAATGGGAAAGTTTAATACTATGTTATTTTTTTCTTTTTAACTTTTGGCTAGAGTCTTCTCTCTCAAGAAAAGGTTAAAAAAAATCAAACAGACAGTGATTAAAAAGTAAGAGAGAAATAAATGCCAACATTAAATTAATGCCTAGCCTTTTTGATGGATGTATTACTCATCGCTCAAGAAGGTCTGTTTCATTTCAGAAAGACTGTCTAGGAAAATGGAGAACAATGCTACGTAAACCAGTGAATCATTTCTAATACTGCTTAATACTCCGTTAGAAGAAAACAGAAAATGAATAGAGTTCTATTTCTTAAAGCTAAGTATAACATGATAGCCCATATAATGGAAATATGGCTCCCTGAATGTATAATCATTTTAATATTGGTTACTTATTAGGTGTCCTCTCTCAGGAAGCTCAAGGTGTTTCATCAGCATTGGTGTTCATTGCGGTGTTCCCTTTACACAAGAAGAAAAGGGCACCCTGGACCACTCAGTAGGTCAAGGTTGGTGCCAGAACTAGAAATGAGGTCTCCTCAGACCAGATTTCCAACCTGAGGAATGAAAATAGATATGCTAGTGTCTGGGTTATATGATGGGTGTTTTATGTGAGGAGGAATTTATTGTTTACTTCACTTTTATTCTCAGAGTCTAAGGTGGCATGTTGATGCAGATTGAAATATCATCAAGACAATCCTTTGCAGACACACTGAGGCTGGTCATAGGTGCTGGGGTGAGGCAAGAAGAAATCACCCCCTCTGCCGCTCCCAAAAGGAGGCATGGAAACTGTGTTCTCATCTCTAGAGATTATTTTATTGATCATTGACCACTTCTGGGTGTTGAAAGAAACTTCTCTGTAAGTTGCCTTTTAGTTCAGAAAAGATCAGAAAAACCACAATGTGGTCATAACAAACCTTTGCCATTGGTTCTGCTGGGGAGGGGACGGGGGAGTGAAAGGAGGTTGAGATCATGTGGTTGTATGTAGAAAAACAGCGATGAGGGTGAACAGCAATTCCTGTGATACAGGGGGATCCACCATATGTCTGACCCACATGATCTGGGTTTCTGGGAAGGCTGAGGTAGAGGTGAATGCCAAAGATTGGAATCACTGGCTTCTGAGAGCCACCCATTCAGAAGAGAGACTGATATTTCCCTAAGGGCATCCTTGGGGAGCCTGGGGAACCATGTATTATAACCCATAGAAACTCCAGAGGTTATGGAAAGTGTCTGGAGCCAGATGGCATTCTCCCCCTAAGCATCTTTAGCATGTGTCATTGCAGGACAGAAAATAGTATTTCTCATCCATTGAGAGCACATCAATCTGAAAGGAAGTTCCCTGCTTGTCGCAAACCCCCTCCCTCTTCCCGTTGATTCACAGTTCTGCTAGACAAAGGAGGAGCAAGCACGTGGATCGCCCTCACTGTGCGTTAACTTATTTCCTTCTTGAAACAACCCCCTGAGGTAGGTTTGTTATTACTCTCGTTTCAGAAGAGGAGAGGGAGGCCTAGAGAGGTTAAGTAACTTACCCAGGGTCACACAATGTGTAGGTGGTAAGGCCAGGGTCCATCAGGACAGTTTGGATGCAGTCTGTTGTCACTTACTACCTGGCCCTGCGTTGCCTGGCGCTGGTATTCTTATACATTTGGCTCCAGACTCTGGGAAAGCAATTAAATTCCTATTGTAATGTCCTTTCTACCAGTAGAAATTTCTACATGTAGAATGACATATCAGCGAACTAACAGGGTTTTATAAGGATAAGAATGTTCAACATGCAGGTTGCCCCTTCAGAGCTCCATGGGCAGCCCCACCAGTGACATTCAAAAGACCTCACCATGCTGAGGTCAGGGTCACTTGATGTCTAACCCTTAGTGCCTCCCACCATCAGACACTGGCTCTGGTATGGTCAGTCTGAAGCTCAATTCCAAAGTCAAAGGAACCAGTCCAACATGGAAACCATCTAATTTTGAATTCCATCTTCAGGGCTTGACCTGTCCTGGCCCTTTGGGGTATAAACTCTGTGGAACCAATTACTTACCTTCAACATGGTTCTAGTCACCAGAAGGACCTGCCCAACTTGCAGTCAGCAGAGCCATGTATCCATCAGCACAGATGTCTGTAAATACAACAGCATCACAATTGAAGATGATGGGTCATAAATAACAAATGTTTCAGAATAGTTGAAGGGAGTGAGAGAGGTGGTTGAGAGTCTGCTGACTTTGGGGAGAAGGTGTGAGATTAATTAGGGAGTTTATGAGAGCAACTTGTAAAGATAAAACGGAGAGAAAGATGCAGTGCAGCTACCATTTAGATGATGGCCAACATGGTGTCACGACAGCACAGTGATGAAGGAACCCAGAGAAACTGAAGCCATCACCAATGAGGTGAGCAAGGTCCCAATGGGCTCTCAGTTCTCCACCTGCTAATATGGAGAACTAAGATTAGAATCAAGAGAACATAGCAGAACACCTTGAGTTCTTCAGAGGAAAGATGTCACCACATATATCCTTTGGGTCAAGGAAAATCTATTACTTGGAAGATATGCCTGTGGCACAAGACACCTGATTTGTCCCAGGCACCAGGAACTCAGGTGTCTTTGGGGGAAGGAAGCAACCGAGAGCATCCACATAGGAAAAACAGGAATGCATTCAGTCTGTAAGTAACTTATGTCTACGTATGTATCCTATAAAAACCTCAGGCCTGGCCCACACCAGGGCTGGTGAAGACTAGGCCCAAATCTCAAATAATGGCATGCTAGCTGCTCCCTGGCTGGCGTCAGTCAATCACAGGTGGAATCAGATGTTGCCTTGCCAACATGACTGATGTGTTTCTAGTGGTGCTGTGTCGATGTCTTGGTTCTTGTTTGTGTGATGTTCTATGTTTTATAACTTGAGTCTCCATGAGTTTTTCCCACGGCTGTGCATCATTTCTTATCACCCATAACCAAATATGGCAGCTTTAAATAGTGCTGTCATTTTCCTCCATTTCATTCATTGTGATACAATCAGGTATAGATTTCTGACATTGAGCATCTAATGGAGTTTCAGATTCAGAAAGCAACGATGAAAGATTTTTTTCTCCTGGATATCTCTCAATTGAGAGACACAGCATGAGACTGTCATTGAGTGACAGGACACATGGAATTCATTATGTCTGCCCAGAATAGCAGTGGGGTCCAAAAGGACCCCGGGAATGCATCGATGCTAGTGATTTCTGTGGCGGCAACATGTGGGCATGATCAGCTCTTTTGCCCTCTGAATTCTGTACACGGCCTCTATGCTCTCTTGTGTCTTCCTCAGTTGCTGGCTCTTATGATAAACATGAAGTCACAGTCAGCCCATGATAGACACAGGGATGTTAACAGGGGACTCTGATTCTGCTGCTGCGGAGCCCTTCCTGTTAGAGATGGGACCAGACTTGTTCACATTCTCATCTTCTCCATTCTCTCCTTCCCCTTCAGTTATTGGGCCTTGACCCTCAAGTTGTTTCATTGCCCCAATAAAATCCCCTAAGTGTCCTGTGCAGACACAACCATGCAGACCCCTCCTGGGTGCACCAGGAGGCAGAGAACTTGCCAAGGGCATCAAAGTGCAGTTCCCTGGTCTGAGCCATAGTGGGAAAGACGGTTTCCAACACACCACCCACTCAATCATGGTCACGCTGCTGGGGGCTGCAAGGCCCCAGCACACTGTCCGTTAGCAGAGGGCAAGTTCTTTACTTCCTCTCTGCATATGCTCTAGACTGTGTCCCTAAGTGGGCTTGTTACAACTGTCCCCCCAGTGGCTTGGGAATGTGTCATGAAGAGAAGCAGAGGGGCTAACTACTGAAGCTCCCCAGCAAGTTCCCCAAGATACAGCTCGCCATGGGCCACAAAAGTCCACAGTGCTAGGTCAGCATAGTCTGGTGTGGTTCTAGAGACCCCCGTGTGAAAATGGACGCCCTGATCTCATTGCTAGGTTGTGCTGCGATGTGTATGATCTTGAACTTAAAAGTTAATCTGGTCATAGAACCTCGGAACTGCTGATTCTCAGATGATCCTTGGACTCTTCCTAGATTCCTAGAATATAAAACCGTATCACGTTCAACTGAGAGCGATCCTTAGGGAGCATCTAGGCAGTGGTTTCCTAGCGAATGAAAGAAGTTAGTCTGGTGCAGGACCAGGCAGCTGAGGAAAGCTGATGAGAGCAGGCCCTGTCCAGAGTGGGCAGCCTCCGCCCAACTCCAGTCAGGTGAGAAATTAGGCCCAGTGATGCGTGATCATCCCATGTATTAAAAGCAAACAGCTAGCAATATGGATTTGCATGTGAAATCTCCCTATCACTTTGTGTTGGCCACTAATACACAATGGATAAATGCTGCAGGGTAAACAAAAGTTTTCAGGGCACTGTGGGCCACTAGCGTGTCACCTTTTATCTAATTCAGCTCCAAAAGAGGCAGAGAGGGATGTGGACCTGTCCAGGACCTCACCACTGAAGACTGGACCCAGCTCCTCTCCACCCTTCACTCTTGTTTCACTCTCCTGCAGAGAGTGCCCCGGAGGGAGCCTGCGCTCTGCTCCCCTTCCTGGCTCTGTCCTTGGGCTCCCATGCCCCTGGACTGGGGACAGCTGTGCTCTCCCACGCATCATGGCACAAGCGCTCGGCTTGATGTCAGAAAGCATGCGTTTGAGTCCCAGCTCTTGCACATGTGTGACCTGGGACACACGTCTCAACTGTCCTGGGTTGGGGCTTCCTCACGAGTGAATGAGAGTGATAATGTGCCTGGCTGCACAGTGCTGAGGATTACTGTGTGCGAGGTCACCCTGCCATCAGAGGCCTGCTGTCTTCACACCCTTGTGGGAACAACACGAGTGTCAGCGAGGCACAGCTGTCCTCCGCCAGCACTGCAGAGATCAGACACGAAGGTGTACTCTAGCCCACCCACATTACCTGGGGACACAGGGCAGCACTGGAGCAGGTGTTCGGAGCAGCTCCCTCTACACCTTCAGTTGCAGCGTCATTGAGACCTATCACCCAGGACCCACGTCAATACAATCTGGAGCCAAACCCCTTGCCCAGCCTGACCCGGCCTGACTCAAGGATCATTCTGTCTGGCTGTGTAATCTTATTTCTATCTCCATTTCCAGGGACGCAGACCCGGCTACTTCTCCTTCCTGGACCCATTTTCTCCAGGCGTGTGGCTCTTCATGCTCCTGGCCTATCTGGCTGTCAGCTGCGTGCTCTTCCTAGTAGCTAGGTACAGGCCTGTCCCTTCCCTGGCCTCACACCGCCACCTGGTGTCCACCTCTGGGAACTGCAGGCAGGGGTGGGGCGCGAAGGGGGCAGGTTGAAAAGGCCTTTGTGCCGGACTCCTGGTGGAGGAACCCTCAGGCATGCCTAGCGTGCTACCAACCCACCCTCAACACGCACCTCCCCTAACATGCAGGTAAGGATGTCCCAGTTCGCTTCTGCCCATCTGCCTCTTTCCCTCTCGCTGCCCCTTCTCCCATCCTCAGCTTGTGTCGAAGCCTTGGCAGAGAGAGGAAGGGAGGAGGGTGGCAAGAAGGTCCCCATGATTAAGAACCCTGCATTTGGCTTCCCTGGCATCTGTCCTTGCCAGGATCTGCCATAAAGTGCTGAGTGACAAGAAACAGCCTGCAGTGTGTGTGAGTGTGTGTCTGTGTGTGTGAGTGTGCGTGTGTGTTGGAGGGCAGGGGGTGTTGAGGAACCAGGGACCGTGGTGGCACAGGTGAGGGAGAGGCCTGGCTTCCCCAGCCTGAATCTGCCTGTGAAGCACGGCTGCCTCATTGAATAGGATCTATGGAGGGTGGAGGACAGCAGGAGGGCAGGCTGGAGAGAAATATTTCCAAGTAGAGTTAAGCCCAATGATCCAGAACAGGGCATGGGAAGAATCAACCCTCCCCCATCCCTAGAAACTCGAGGTTGCTATAAAAGAACCCCAGGAGCATCCCAAGTCTGTGGTCTTCCAGAATGTGCATAGAGTATGCTGTTTGTCTCTGAGGCTAAGGGCTGTCAGACTGACCAGGGCTTCAGAAGTGAGATTTACTAGCCAGACGCAGAACAAACCTTAGTGACTCACCAGTCAGTCACTCAGACTCCTTGCTCCTTGCTCACTCTCACTTAAATACCACAAGGGGACCACAAAGGGCTCTTAGTCGAGAGCTGAGAACTGCTCAGAAGGAGCAGCACCTGAGAAAGCTCACTGTCCATCCTCTCGAACCTGCCTGGGAGCCTCAGTGGCAGGACCAGATGATTCCACTGTGTACATGCCATCTCTCAGGCAAGAGGGGGTCTTCCCCCAAGACTGTGTCTGTTCAGTGACTCAAGGGAGCTTGTACTCAGTCCAGTTAGAGGACAGAGCCCCAAGGAACCAGTGCCTGAGCCCCAGGCAATTCGCATCACCCAGCAGGCCTTGCATCACCCCGTCTCTGTCTTTTCCACTGGAAATCAAAGCCAAGTTCAGAACGCCATCCCAGGCCACTCAAGCCAGCAAGCAGAGAAAGATCTTTCTGGCAACCTGGGAGTTTTCAAAGGCTGCGTGTATGCTGCTTGGGTGCCACCTACCCTTGGGGCCTGCGGGCATCACCACCATGAAGTACCTGTTGTCAGTGACAACAGCCGAGCAGTGGAGCCGGCACGCTGTCTGACACTTCCCCTCTCCAGTTTGCCACTCTGTCTGTAGCTGCTCTAGGGAGCTGTCTGCCTGAGTCCTGGCTCCGTGTTCTTTAAGTCACTCTCCCTTTCTTTGATGGCGCCCCTGCACATAGCAAGTCACAGCTCTCAAGGGACCTCAGCAGTCCTGAAATGGTCTGAGGGTTGAACTAGTAGGTACATGTACACACACAACATTTACACACACACACACACACACACACACACACACACACACACACACACACGCGAACCTGCCTCATCATGTCTGTTGTCTTCTAAAGCTTTTCAACCAGCCCAGGTGCAGGTGTCGAACAGCCCATCTTTCCTGCCCTCCAAGCAGGCACACCAACCCCCAACCTCCAGTACTAACAAAAAGATTAGCCCAAAAGAGGCATAAAGGTGGGGGCTGGGGGGAATGAGAGGTGGAGCAGCCAGGGCTCTAGGGCCTCAGCCTCTTTATCCAGACCAGCTCCACTTTTATCTCTTCCATATTGTGCTTCTGGGTAAGATTTTAGAGGAAAAAAGTGTTTGAAACCCCACTGATCTAAGGCAGCTCTCCCCAAGCCATCCAATATCAGAGTCACACAGGGAGTTTTTAAAAAATTAAATTTCCAGTTTGATCATCCCAGAATCTCCAGGAAAGGGGCTTGCAGATCTGTAATTCTGAAACCGCCTTCCAGGGGCCACAGATATGGAGACCACTGACAGGAGGCCCTGGGAGTGCAATGCAGCTCCATGACCATGGAGGGAAAGGAGCATGTCCTGGGACATGGGGCCAAGGGTGACGCAGGGAGCTGTGTTCAGATACAAGAGCCAGAGGTGGGAAGGTGGGCAGGCCACTGCAGGAGCACCCACTGCCAATGAGGATGATGGGATAGGGCGGACAATGATGATAATCACCCGGCCCTGCTCAGCCCACACTCTCTTTTCCAAGCTGAAACATCGTGAGAGGGAGAGACACTGTGCCACTGAGAAGAGGAGGGGACGTGTGCATCTGATGGGCAGGAAGAAAGGACATCGAGAGAGGGACTAAGGGGTCATGTCAGGCCGTGCTGCCCACCTCACCTGGAGGCAGAGCAGAGAGCATCCCTGTCCATCCCTGGTGCCTATAGACTGCTAGCAGCCTAACAGAATAGTGACACCAGGGCTTGTAGACACAATAAGTCAGAACCTCTAGAAGCAGGACTCAGGTCAATGACATATTTTTGGAAAAGCTCTAAGTGGGTCGGAAACTCAGGCTTAAGAACCACAGCCCTCGAGACCCTCCAGGCCAGAGGTTCTCAAAGTGTGGTCCCCGAACCAGTGACAGAAGCATCCCCTAGGAACTTACGGATTCCTAGACTTCACCCAGCCTTGCTGAATTGTGGGAATGAGGCCAACACCTTGTGTTTGAACAAGTCTCCTTGGTGATTCTGATGGTGGCTAACATTTGAGAACCACTGCTCCAGGCTGAGGGTTTCCAGAACGTGACTCTGTGGGTCCAAGATCCCGCTCATTATCTCTGAGGACTGCGGGTAGCCCGTCCTCAGAAGAGAACAATCCCAGCCATCCACTTCTGTCACTGCCTTTTCCAGGCGGGGGTGTCCACTGTCTTCCAGTCGGGGGTGTCCACTGTCTTCCATTCTGTCCATCGGAACTCCACATCAGAATTTATTCTGAAAAAAATACTTCTTTGCATGTAGAAAAGCAATTCAAAAACTGCTAGCAGAGTCTCCTCCTCCTCTTTCGTTTGGGAAATTCCAAGCCCAGCGAAGGAAAGTGACTTGCCAAGGCCACAAGGCCAGCAAGGGAATACACCACCACTACTGCAGGTCCTCTCCCCCTGCCCCCCAGCACTGCTGACTGTTCCTTTGCCCCACAGGTTGACCCCCTACGAGTGGTACAGCCCCCACCCGTGCGCCCAAGGCCGGTGCGACCTCCTTGTGAACCAGTATTCGCTGGGCAACAGCCTCTGGTTCCCCGTTGGGGGCTTCATGCAGCAGGGCTCCACCATTGCCCCCCGTGCCCTGTCCACCCGCTGCGTCAGTGGCGTCTGGTAAGTGGCAGAGGAGAGGCCAGCCAGGGGCGAGAGCACAAAGGGCATCCTCGGAGAAGCCTTGCTTTGGGAGCAGGTAGACAGGCCCCTTAGCGTGGCTGCAAGGAGGCCAGATCCCACCTTTCAAAGGACACAAGAGGACTGAGCCACAGTCTACCAGCTGAGAGGTGGGGACAGTGGCGGGGGCACTGGGTGCCAGCTCTCCCCCCCCCCCCCCCCCCCCCCCCCCCCCCCCCCCCCCCCCGCACAACCCCCTCTGAAACTGAAAGCAGAGGAGTGAGCAACTGACCTTGCAGGGCCTCAGCAAAGCAATCCTGATGGCCTGACCTGAAAATGACCTGAGCTTGAGTGGCTGGGATGGAGGTGGCATATGCAGATTTATGTAAATAAGCGCCTGAGGCAGGCGGTCCCTGCAGGAGGCATCCTAGCCTGTACCTGGTGCCCTCTGCAGTACCTGCTCGCTCCAGCCTCCCCCTGCACCTGGAAGATCTGGGAGGGTGCTAACTTAGTGCTCAGTGTTGAATGGGTCCCTGAGAGCCAGCGGACAGCAAGTGGTCCAACCTCTGACCTGACTGCACAGATGGCTGGGCAGCCTCTGCCTGATCGAGTATCTTCTCTTGGCTCATGGGCAGGGGTGGGGGCCTGGGGGAATTAAAAAAAAACGACAAAACTCTTGGTCAAATGATTCAAGGTATGGGAAAGCATTTTAAAAACTTGAAAGTGCTTCATCAACACTGGACTGTTATGGGAGGAGATGAAATGTATATACAACCCAAGAGACAGGTTTGGGAGAGCAGGTTCCCATCCTCACGTAACTCCACTGTTAGGTGTGGCTGTCACAGCTTACAGGGCTCATAGCCTTACCCCCTCCCCCGCAACCTGTATAAGTCAGAGGAAAAGGACTAGGGTGCTTTCCCTCTTGGGCATAGATGCTGGGGGTCGGGGGCCTGGGCAATTACTGGAGGAGCCACAAGCCTGGTCTGACCTTCAGGCAAAAACACAGCAGGACTTTCTTTTTTAAGTGATAACCTATAGATACAATAAGATTTAAACCATTCGTGCAGGGTGCTTCCCATTAGCAGGTAATGCCCAGACCCAGTGAGTGGACCATCATGGAGAAGTAGGGTGTTTCTGGGTCAGGACAGTCTCAGGGGCGTCCAGATTCAGGGAACCTGGGCAGAAGCCCAGGGCACAGCTGCAGCCTTTGATCTTCCTACCTGGGGCTCTGTCTTCTGGAGGTTACTTGTTCAAGGTGCTGCTTGCAGGGCCCCTTGCCTACATTCACCCCTGTCAAGCTGCTGCCCCAGGAGACCCTTCTCCAGAGAACCCACCTGCCCAGGCCCCCTGCTCAGTAGGGCCCTAAAGAGCCAGCTGTGTGTCTGGTTACTCTGCTCCAGAGCTTAAGGGAGGGGACTCAGCCCTCCCCAGCCTCAACCCCAGGAGGCAGGTGCCCCTCCTCTCTGTTCTCAGTTGTTAAATCTGCCTCCTTCTGGTCTCCCTAGGAGAGTGGAGGTCAGAAGACAGGGCTATCCAGAGTGGCCTTTCTTGGCTTCCTTGCCCAGAGCAAGTGACAAAAAGCCATATTGCTAACAAGAATGCCAGTTCTACAACCAATGCTGTCCTTTTCACAAGGTCTCCACAAATTCCTTCAGAGAGGGAACATGGGCATGATCAGATTTCTTAGTAGAGAAAAGTGTGTGCCCTGTGCTGGTGACTCTCCCTGACCTGCCCCCTTATAAATAGCCAGTGTAGAATAGACACCAGAGTGGAGCCATGGGGTCCAGAGAGGTCGCTGAGGTCATGTCCACACCCAGGCTCATTAGCACTGAAGCTAAGCAGCTTCAGAATGCTGGCTTCCCCTTGGGGATCACATGTGCACCTCACCTTCTCTGAGGGATGGTCATGAGAAACAAGCCCTAACAGAGTGTGGAGCCAAGGCAAGAGTGAGGGAGGCTGATCTGAGGGTAGAGGAAACACCCAGTACTCACAGGTCTCAGAAGGAAGGAGTCACATGATTTTCATCCCACATTCAAGTAGAGGGTCTGTCACTATTTCTCTCTATAGCTCACTCTCAGCTAGTCCTTTAGTCACTGATGGCATCCTATCCTACTGATTCCACATGTCTCCAAAGATAAGCATTAGTAACCCTCTTTATGAGACCAGCAAATGACATGCATTGCTTTTCCCCAAGGTCTCACAGGTAAACAAAGCCAGAACCCAAACCTGGTCACTGTAGTGGTGGTGGATGGAGCAGGGGCATTCCCCTCTCACTTCACTCCTGAGAGGCAGCCCACAGGTGTCCTTGGACACAGGCAAAGGGCAAGGGTAGGCAATGGGACTTTTTGCTATTAAAAAATTCCGCCGGGAGATGCTGGGCGCCAAATCCTGTGCATTTGAGGGAATGTCTTTGTAACGAGCAAAGCCTCTTAGTTCATAGTCCACTAGCTCAGAATTTGTGACTATCCAACCTAAATTTTGCTTCGTTATATCTTTGAACCCCTCCAAATAAGAGGATTGGAATGTAGATCCATTCTGCTGACCAGATGGGAGAAGGCTTGATTAACCTACTGAAGTGAAAAAAACTGGTTTTAATGACTTTAGCATCCATGCTGCCTGAGTTGCAAAGTATTCTAATTTGAAATGAGTTCCATTTACCCAGTAGAACAACCTTCTATTTTGAAATAACATGACCATTGTAGAATAGTTTCTGATTCCATCTTCTCAGCAGTTAAGAGGTGCTTGTCATAGTGGACTTTCAGAGTCTCTGCTGTTAGGATTTGTAGACGTGGTTTAAAATAAGAATGGTCTAAAAATTTCATTGAAGGAACATTGCATCATAGTATTATATAAGTTTAAGATGTGCATCATTGTAAGTTAACTTCTTAAAATAGGAAGACTTCAATGTGTTATTTGAGAAGTTACTTCACTTCTCTGAGCTTCAATTTCCCCATTTGTAAACTAGGGGTAGAATTCAACCTCCCTGGGTAGTAGGGGATACATGAGATAGTGTACGTGGCTCATGGCAGGTACTCCATGTTGGTTGTACCCATCTGAATGTTGGCTGCACGATGAGGGGGCAGGAGGAGCCCCCCACCCTGAGCTGGCCCGCTGAGTTAATTCTCTAGCTCATTTCTCAGTCTCCCAAACTGTCTTCTTCCAAGCAACTCTCTCAAATCCTATTCATTTCTGTTGACATCATATGCCCTGCCTCCTTTCCCCTACCCCACCAAGCTGGGAGCTTCTTCATAGGGGCCGCCTGATCTGGACCATATTATAGCAAGATGGCGGCTGGGGCTAGGACTCCTGGGAGTGCCTGGACAATGATGACTTCCTGGTCTTTCCCTACGTAGGTGGGCATTCACGCTGATCATCATCTCATCCTACACGGCCAACCTGGCAGCCTTCCTGACCGTGCAACGTATGGATGTGCCCATTGAGTCAGTGGACGACCTGGCTGACCAGACTGCCATTGAGTATGGCACGATTCACGGAGGCTCCAGCATGACTTTCTTCCAAGTAAACCCATCTGGTTGCTCACCAGCAGTGGGAAGTGGGCAGAATAAAGCTGAGATGTTTCTCCTCTGGAGATAAAAACATCTCTCCTCATCCCATTATCTCTCCTGAACATCTAGTTTGGAGGTCCACCTGGGGTCATTTTCCTCCTGCTCCATGAAGTACCCCTGGAATGAGGTCCCCAAAGCATTTTGGGTTATTCCCAGTCTGTACCAGAGTGTTGTACATGGATGGTTAGTGGTACTTGAGATGATTTTAGGTAGAATATAGCAGAACAGGTTTTTAATTGCAGTAATTCCATATTTATTTTCATGGATATTAGGGGAAAATAGACATATAAGCAGTGAATCTAACCTGTACTTTTGTTTATATTGCTGCATAGGATGAGGCTAACTTACCTAATTAAATGTTTTAAGTGAGCTAAATTTTATAGGTAGTAGTTAAATAAAGCAAGATTAGAATAACATGCAAATGATGGCAGGGTGAGGAGCATGAGATTCTAATGCCCTTGTTTCACTGACCCCAGGCTAGAGAGGTTTACACTGATGGCTTCTCTGAGGGTCAAGCCTCAGGAGAAGGCCACAGGAGTATTAGCTGACATATCACATGACTGATGAGCAGGGCTGGGTCAGACAGCGGAAGCATGTGCATATGCTCCAGTAAATCTAGGGAAGCAGATTCTGGGTGTCTAACCAAGAAGTTCATTTCCACAGGAAACAAATCCAAAGCCTTCAGTTTTCTTTCTGTTTTCCACATGAGTCTCAGTGCCTGTTGGCGCAGGGACCAGTGAAGGCTTCATGTAAACACGGGGTTTGGATCCCCCCCAGAATTCTCTCAGTCATGTTATTATTTGTAGAATCAAAGCCAGCATTGGAAATGTGGCTGATAAATTGGTTTGGGGTTGATGGAAAATATCTGGCACTGCTCCTTCCAATGGTGTCTCTTTAGAAGTCCTGAATAAAGCTGTATTCACTGTCCCCACCCTGAAGGACAATGAAGGACACAACCCGAATTTCCTTCTTACTTCTATCAGGATACGGAGGTTGGCAGAGGGAGCTCTCTTGAGGGCAATGAACCACAACCAATGATCAAACCCTAGGTAGAGTGCCTTAGATCCTGTTGCTTCTTCATCCTCCTGTGAAAGGTATGGATGGTGCCACACTCCCCTCTTGTCATTGCAATGCCAGTGGGGAGACAGGAAGGGAAAGGTTATTCTATGCAATGAGGGGACTGAGCAGCAGAAGGTTCTGGACTTTCAGGCTCACTTTGAGTCCCTCTTTTTATTAGCCAACTCTCCCCCATTCTGCTTCCTTGTGCTCTTTCCTCAGAATTCCCGCTATCAGACCTACCAGCGTATGTGGAATTACATGTATTCCAAACAGCCGAGTGTGTTTGTGAAGAGCACGGAGGAGGGAATCGCCAGGGTGTTGAACTCCAACTACGCCTTCCTGCTGGAGTCCACCATGAATGAGTACTATCGGCAGCGAGACTGCAACCTCACTCAGATTGGGGGCCTGCTGGACACCAAGGGCTATGGGATTGGCATGCCAGTCGGTATGCGGGAGAGCACAGCCTCTGGGGTGGCTTCATGCAGCCAGGGTCAGGGCAGTCAAAGCCCCTGAAGGCAGCACTGAATTCAGTAACCCCTGTTTCTAGAACCAGTTTCGCCATGAATTCAGGTGGCCATTTGGGAGGCTTAGAAAAATAACAGCCAGCCCACATACATCCAGGAGTCATTGATCATTTTCAATCCTTAAAGTATTGAAGAGGCTAATTGATTAGTTATTATTTGATTAATTATTAAAGGGCACACTGATGCCCCTGCTGGATTCTCTCAGCCTTTGGTTCTCCCTGCCTTTGGTTCTCCCCTCCCCAGCTTCCTGGCCTTTGGCTATTTCTCAGTTGATTGAGCTCTCTCCTAGCAGCTGGAAGAAGGAAGAGATGATAAAACTCCAGTTCATTCCGTTTGCTCAGTACCTCTGCTGAAAAGTTAGATGAGATGGATTTCAAATTATTTGTGGAGCCCACTGACCTGTCTACTCAAGGTCAGCAGAGGTCTCTGAGAATGGGCATAATAAAGCTGTGCTGTTCCGCTTGCTGAGTGTGTGCCATCTGGTTGTTAGAGGAGAGTAGAGACGTTTGCTTCCAGAAAGGTTTCCCCTTTTTTCTTAGAGAGAAACATTTGTTCTGTTTCTGACATGATGCTATTTTCACAACTGTTATCGAGCGTGATCAGCCAGCTTTGAGGTAGAGTGGGCATTCCTATTTGAGGAGATAAAATTGAGATTCAGAGGTGCTAAGATGGTTGTCCATGGTCACAGAATATGTAGAGAAGCTGGATTTGAGCCTAGGGTGCTTGTCTCCAAATCCAGTCCTTCACTTACCAGACTAAGTGGGTCCCACCCGCTTCATGCTTCAGGCCTGCCGCTGCAAGGATGAAGGGGGACATGTCTAGCTGCTAGTTGTGACTGCAGAGGGGACCTGAAAATGCAGGAGATTCAGACACACACCCTTCCCTACACACATACACCAGTGAGGGTTCTGCTGCAAAGGGCCGTCCCTGCACAAAGTTGTCCTGTACAAGGCAGTAGGGGAGCAGGCACTGAGGTCATCAGACCATGCTGGGAAATTGATATCTAGTCTGTGCCCCTTTGCAGTTTCCTTACGCCTCCCTTCTCTTGATCTCCACCTAATTCAAAACTCTACACATTATAGGCTTCACCTATACCTGTAGAGTATGAAGAACATGGGTTTGAAGTCACGTAGACTAGGAAATGGACCCTGGTCACTGGTTGGGGGACCCTAGATGGAATAGTTCATCTCTCTGAGTCTCAGTTACCTCATTTCCGAAATGAGGTTTCTAATACCCAGGGCTCTCATGAGGGTCAGAACTAGTAGTCTGCTCAAGGTGCCTTGTCACAATGTCTCACAGTTGGCCTATTTCAGGGAATGTTGGTGCCCTCCCCATCTTTTCCACATGCCCTGTGTTGTTTGATAAAAGTGGATGATATCTTAAAGATCAAACAGAAGCCAAGGCAACGAACAGAGGCGATCACGTAGCCCATCCTTGAACTCTGTAAGTCCTGGCACTTGCCGCTCTCTAGCTGGAGGGCTCACTCAGGGCACTCGTCATCCTGCACACCCAGTACTTGCCACCATATTTCACTGACGTCCATTCATCTCACAGATTATGGCCCCTTCGAGAAATGTATTGGCTGACATTTTGTTTCAAGATGGTGGAGTGAACTTAAGGGTCAATACTCCAGCAATTGAACAAATTGAACCAAAATGTCAAGTGCATCAAAAGTTTTCCTATGGAGAGTTGACCTAAAGCAGACTGCATCTAGAAATTTTCACCATTCATCAAGGAAAAGGGGGAGAGAA
The DNA here is from genome assembly GCA_004363575.1 of Solenodon paradoxus. Lineage (NCBI taxonomy): Eukaryota > Metazoa > Chordata > Mammalia > Eulipotyphla > Solenodontidae > Solenodon > Solenodon paradoxus. The sequence goes on along the minus strand of RJWH01002239.1, from coordinate 63,297 downwards.
ACATTTGTTCTGTTTCTGACATGGTGCTATTTTCACAACTGTTATCGAGCGTGATCAGCCAGCTTTGAGGTAGATGTGGGCATTCCTATTTGAGGAGATAAAATTGAGATTCAGAGGTGCTAAGATGATTGTCCATGGTCACGGAATATATAGAGAAGCTGGATTTGAGACTAGGGTGCTTGTCTCCAAATCCAGTCCTTCACTTACCAGACTAAGTGGGTCCCACCCACTTGACAGGACTGGCCAGACGGGAAACGGACTGTGGGTTTGCTCAGGTTCTCAGGTCAGGCTGGAAAGACCTTGCCCAGTCCACTGTGATGAGAAAGAATTTAGGTCTGACTGAGGTTATGTCCAGAATAGACCAGCATGTGTGTCGGTAGAAGGGAATAATTGATTTGAATAAGCAATGGGTTGGACCCTGAAAGTGAAGAGAAATAGAACCAGCAAAGAGATGGGAATGAGTCTGGTTGCTTTCAGGAAGAAGTAGGCAAACATGGAAGAGGCATGATAATCCTTTCGTGGAGCCCCTGCTTGGTGATTGAGGCTGGATTGCATATGCCTTGAAAACTGCTTAAAATGCCTTGCTGTGCAGTCAGTTGTTTCTGAACCTGAAACAGGAGACAGTAGCACCATCTGCTCTGTAGTTCAGCCTCGCCCCATTCGCTGCAGAGGGCTAACTAAGTACTCGCTGTCCAGAGGGTGCCGTTGATGTTGTCTCAGATCTGCCCCACAGACACGTTGGTTGCAGAGACCTAAGGTTTGTATAAGCAAGAACGGTTGTGTCGGTCGTGGGGGAGTCTGTCTGCGGAGTCCTGAACTGCCAGAGTCCTAAGAAATCTGGGAGCTGATCTAGCTCCTTGCCTAGCAGAGCTCAGTTGTGACCCAGCCTCAGGGCCCAGAGGCTTGTTAGAAATGCAGAACGTCAGGCAGGCCCCACTGCAGACCTTCTGAATCTGAGGCTGCAGTGCCACGAGGTCCCAGGGTGATTCTGCAAGCTCATCTCTTCGCTCCAGGCTTCCACCACAATCCCTCGCCACAGCCCTCTTCTCAGGACATCTGTCCACGTTGGGCCTTCACAGGACTTGGGCAGCTTATTGATTCCTGGCCTCTTGGCATTTTTTCCGTAATGACCTCAGGCCTCAGCCTGAGCTGGGGCATGAGCATTCCACAGTTTCACTGAAGCCTGATTTTGTGATTAAAACTAAATTCCAGAACCAAAGCTCCTTGACCATATTCCATTAGAAAAAAACTTCAAAAAAAAGAAAAAATAAAAGAATTGCTCTGAACAGAAGCCTTCTGTGTGAGGAATGAGGGAGGAGCCGTGTAAAGGGGTGATGGATGGGGACCTGGGGTCCTGGGGCACTGAGCCGCGAGGGTTAGAGACATCTGGTGACCAGCTTCTCCACATGGAAGGAGCACTCTGTCACACCCTGGGTGGTTCCTCTGTCACCAGGGACTGCTCCGGTAGCCCTTTGTTAGATGTGTCATGATGAGCGTTAGAAGGCACTAAGAGATACATTTAAATACAGTGGAAAACAGACAATGGGCTGCTGGAGAGGCTTATGTCACAGATGTCCCTCCTGGCCTGGATATGGTGGGAGCATAGCAGCCAGCTTCCTGTGGGTCAGTGAGCAGGTGCATTGACCTTAACAGATGGTGGCACCTGGGGGTGTGGGGCGGCATATCTGCCTGGAAAGCTGCCCCTTGACCCTTCCTGGGGTCTTGGCCATGGCTGGACGTGCCAGGTAGGGTGAGGAAGGGAAGCAGACCCTCCTGTGTAAGGCCTGACGCCCTCCTCTACAGGGTCCTGGGGCAGAGCTGGTAATGGGGCGCAGAGCTCCCTGGGGGCCACCCTCCTGAGAAGGAGTGGGCAGGGTGACCAGGAGCATCCAAGGGGGAGCAGCAGGATGCATAAGGGTCTCACGTCATTGCTCTGGGCTTTCCTGTGACCCGCAGGCTCGGTCTTCCGGGACGAGTTTGACCTGGCCATCCTCCAGCTGCAGGAGAACAACCGCCTGGAAATTCTGAAGCGCAAGTGGTGGGAAGGGGGAAGGTGCCCCAAAGAGGAGGACCATAGGGCCAAAGGTAAGGCTGGGCCCCGGCTGCTATGTCTGGAGACTGCCCTACTGCTGGCTCCTCGGACACATGAGTGAGGACAGGCCTGGATGGACCCTCGGTCCAGGCTGATCTGGGCTGGTCTCCTCTTTGGGTCTGCGCTGCTGGACGCATCTTGGCTGTTGTGTCCACCCTGGCTGTGTCCACCTGCTCACAAGTCCTGGAGATTCTGCCCACACTTAGTCTACTAGGCATCCTGAGGCTGGCCTTCTCTGACCCTAGCGCCAGTCTCCATGCCCCCCAAGTCTCCAGCACCTCACAAGAGCCTCCTCCTCTTCCCACTCCTGCCCCTTACATTATCCTCTCCATCTGTACCAGAGTAGTTCCTTTGAAAATGCAACAAGATTGCAGCCTTCTCCAGCACAGACCTGGCAATGGCTTCTCACCTCATTCAGAATAAAAGTCTGGTTTACTGTGGCCTCCAGGTGCTACCAGACCTATTCTCTCTCAGCTGCTCTCTTTCCTTCTGTTCCCTAAGTCCCCCACCCAGTCCTGGTCTGTGCTGCCTTAGGGCCTGAGCTCCCGCTCCCATCTGCCTCCCTACAGAGAGGTCTGCCCTCCCACCCACACCTCTCCCGTCTTTATTTTCTGTTCAGTCCTGTTACTACTGAGGCTATCATTTCTATTTGTTTATTTTCACTTCGCCTATTCAAATGTCAATTTCATGAGGCGAGGCAACTGTGTCTTCTGAAGAGGACTGTCCTTGGGGCCAGGCACTTGATATTTTCTGAATCAATGAATGAATAATGAGTGAATGAATGAATGAATGAACATTAAATCAGGCTGAACAGAGAGTAGTCTCTGCCTGCCACGTGTCGCTGAGGCGTTTCTGCAGGAGACTCACATCCTGGTGTGTTCAGGACAGTCCCAGAACACGTGCTATACATCAGTTAATGCCTGTTAGTTATTTTTAGAAGCCCCATTTACTCTCAAAATGTCCTGGTTTGAACTGTAAATCATCCAGTCACCCTAGTAGTCTAACTCAGACTTACTGAAATATGCAGCATTTACCTCTAACATTTACCTCTGCAGGCTCCCGCTAGGAGGGCGGCTGGGGAGGTGAATGAGCAGTCAGGTGCTCCCCTCTGCACTCAGCATGAGTGATGACCCCTGATGGGACAGTGATGGAGTGACTGCATGTGTCTAATGTCTCTGTGGAATTCTGCCCTGGAAGACAGGTCTTGGGAATATGTGTCTAGTGGGAGACCAGCTCTTCTGGTTTACGGCAAAAGCTGTCCCAGCCCTGGAAGGAACCCAATGAGGCCACACACTTCCTGGCTGTCCACTCCCCAAATGTCAACGGGAGGGCAATGGATGTTCCTGGACACAGGGTGCGGGCTCTCCCGGTTGCCACTCTGTGCACAATCATTAACCCAGCTGAGCCCCCATTCTGGATTTGTAAAATGAGGGTACCCAGCACACTCTAGGGTGCCTGTGAGGATGGAATGAAGTAGCGTGCAGTGGCTCCTAGTAAGGCTCGGTGTCCCATGTAGCTGCTATTGATCTGTTGGCCCTCACTGTGCCACCATGCCATGTGACCCCCGGAACTACAGGGGAGCTGACTACAGGGGAATTGCAGTCAGTGGTCCATCAACCATTTGATCGGTAGGAGGCGTTGATCGACAGTGAGGCATGCCCACACATCATGATACTCTGAGAAACTGCTGTGCGCTTACCATCACAGACCTGTGATTTCTGGACGCAAGATTAACACATGTGAAATGATTAACAAACTGGCTAGATGCTAACCAGTCTACCATTAAAGACTGGGTAGGAGGAGATTACCTCTTTGTTCAGAGAAAGAGAAATAAGGGAAGGACAGAGAAAAGTAGCAGGAAGCTTTTGTAAATTGGGTAGAATGAGCTAGATCTTGAAGCCGTCCCAGACCTGAATAGGTGGGGAGGTTGCGAGGAGGGTCCTGCAGGTGATAAGTACCTGGAAGAGAGAAGTGAGGCAGAAAGGGTTTGGACTAGGGAAGGGGTGGGTAACAAGCGCGCCTCCACCGCCTGCCCTCCCCTATAAGAGGACACAGCTTGTATGCAGTCTAAACCTGACCGGGCCTAGAAGAGCCAAGATGAAATGTGATACAGGGTAAGTTGTCAGATGTCATTTTTGTGATGGCAGTGAACATCGGTGCAGTGGGGGAGTGCTACATCTTCCCGAGGAGATGTGCAGGCAAGCGTAGTGACTGTTGATCTGGAACAACCTAATGTAGAAATAGAGATGAACCTGGGGCCCAGAGTCAAAGGACCTTGGGTTCTTCCTCTGACTACTGAGTGGAATAGGAGAAATGTTCAGGTATCTGAACATCCAAGACCTTGGCCTCTCAACTGGCAGTGACCTGGGGGCTTCTCTGACTTTGGGGTGAGCACACGCCATGCACTACATTGCAAGGCTAGGCTTCCACAGCCTGAGTGAGGGACTCACATGCAGACCCCGTCCCATTTGCTTCTATGTCCCTGTTCCCCCTGCAGAGCCACCACATGGCAGGTATGCAACAAAGGCTGGTTGGATGTGGGATTGATGTAGAACAGACTGGTTCTTGATTTCTAACATGCACAAAGCCAACAGCTGGATGCCAGGTGTTTGCAGCAAGGAAAGGTTTATCATCCAGAGGCACCAGTGGAGGAAGTGGGAACCGTGTTCTGTCTCAGATCTACTTTGCTGACTGTAGGGGTCATGGAGGTTCTATGGCCAGGCTCCACGTGGCGGGGGAGGTGTAGGGAAAGGTGAAGTGTTTGATCATTCTGCAGGTATTATTCCAGCATTAAGACGATAAGCATTAAGATGGCGGCTACTGTGGCGCCGAAGGAGCGGGGGGGGCAGTCTGCTAACGTATCAGGCCACTTGTAAGTCCTCCTGCCTCCATGGAAGAGAACTGACTCAGTCCGTTATCTGTTTGTTGACCTAACTAGACTCTCTGCTAATTAAATGTCATAATGGAGCTAGGGCAGACAGGACCCCGTGACTGGCCTGCGTTTTCCTGAACATGGATGCTAGAAACGTACGTAGAATCCAGCGTTAAGACCAGACACCTAAGCCCACCTCACATCATGGCACAGCCTCAGAAATGAATGAATCCTGGGTGCAGAGGGAACAGAGAAAATACAGCATTTCACTGAACTTAAATCTCAAATGAGTGGAAAATCTCTACCTCTGGGAGTAATCAGGTAGAAAAAGGAATCTGCGATGGAAATTCGGCGCGTTTCCAGAAAAAGCCAGTTATCCTCTTTGTTGAAGGGCTGGCTTTGGGTATTCTTCCCCTTCCCACAGAGGCGGAAGGAGAGAGACCTGAAGGCTGAGTTCAGACTGGAGGGAGCGGAGAGACCAAGCTCCCATGGAAGACGGAAAAGAGTGAGTGAACAGGAGGCTTTTCTCCTCTCCGCACTTGGAACCAAATGTTCCCTGGCATGCAGCAGAGACCTGGGCAGATGAAAAGGGAACTAAACAGTGGAAGTCATCCTGCCTGGACCCTAGATGTGTCAGATACCGAGGTCCCACCAACCAGCCTGTGTCAACTTGCCTCACGAGCTGTCTCTGGAAGGAGGTGAGCTGTCTGAACAGGCGCTGATGATCATGCCAAGCTGTCTGGGGATGCCGTGCAAGTCACCGGAAGAGCCAGCACTCAGTCCCCATCCCAGCCACAGCTGCTGGTGCCAGTTTAACGCAGTGGCCGCCATGTGCCATGGCTGGTGCCCAAGCAAACATTCCTCAGAGGCTAAAGGCTTGCTGGCCAAGTGGGACGTACTAGGCTGGAAGAAGAGGTGCCGTTGGTTGGTCTCTGACAAATTAGCCACTGACTTTTGAAACATAACTCACTGTGCGGCAGGCTTCCTCCTGTGGCAGAAGAACAGGCCAACGAGACCCCATTGATCTCTCCCTTTAAGTGTTAAACGGGACCACAGGAACTTTCTTTTTTTTTCTTTTTGTCTCAAATTGAACAAAAGGCAATCATTTTAATTTGCCTTCCAAAGCAACTCCTAAGTGATCTTGCTTTTTGTGTTCTGAACTAGCTGGCTGTCCCAGGTGCCTAAAAAAAGGAGAAGAATGTGGGAACAGCAGAAAGGGTTAGAGGTGCAGGCATCTGGTGGGGTAGGGGTTCTTTTGTTCAGAGATGTCTGAAGCTGAGAGTGGCTGTAGACGTCGGTTTCAATTTGAATGACCCAGACAAGGTGCAGTGCCTGGCACGGTCCTGGTCTACATGTTACCCTATTAGACTGCCATAAATTTCAGGGAAAAGGATCTGGGGGCTCCCCCACTTCTAATCCAATATTGCAGCTCAGATTTCACTTCCAAATTCCAGAGAAGAATCCTAACTTTGGAATGAAGCCACCAGCCCTGAGTCCTTTTGCTGGGGCTTCCTTGGCGCTGGAAAGAACCCCAACATCACCCCTTCCTTCATCTCCTTACTTCTTCTTTTGCTTATAGTGCAGTGACCATCTACTTCAATGAAACGCAGATCATGTGGAAAATTGGAGAATTACAACAAGGAGCAGGCTTCATTCCAGGCTATTTCATTTTCTTCTGCCTTTTCTTTTCAAAAGCACTTATTTTATTTATTTTCTCACTGGGCTCCTATAAAAAGAGAGATCGCTAGCCACTCACAGATGCCGGCATCCCAATTCAAGGGGATTGGATTACCGAAGGCTTTCCAGAACAATCGCTAGACAAAGAGGTAGTCGGTGAATTCCAAGGAAATGAAATACTTTTATCTTGAAAAACACAAGCTCACAATCGGGCTTCAAAGGAACATAAATACACTCCCAGGCTGTGAAAATCAGGGCCCCCTTTCAAGGATGCAAAAAAGGCTGGTGGCATTGACTCATGAAATCCTTAGAGAGCAGGAAGTTTGCTGTCTGGCACAGGGAGAATGAAAGTGTGAGACATCTTAGCAGGAGTGGGGGCGAGCAACAGGAGGAGGGGGTTCTGGGGACATTTTCCTCTCTCTTTCTTATCAGGGGCCCAGCCCCATTGTCCTAGCTCTCTAGTTTCCCTGGAGGGAGCCAAGGCTGGAAACCCGAATGTGGAGTTTAGATAGCGTCTGGGAGAGATGGTTGCAGAGGAAGCCTCTCCCCGTTCAAATCAGATTGATCGCTGAGAGCCGGAGAACCCCGGGGCTGGGCCAGGAAGCACCATTCCAACAGAGGCAGATGGCAGCCCGGATGTCTGCATGGGGGATGTCATCAATTATAGAGACCGCAGCCCAACTTTGTCTGGAAACTGAGCCAAGGTGCAGTCAGCACATCATCAATTCAAACATTTGATGTCATGTTCTCAAGGAGAGAAGGGGACTTTTGTCAGTTGAATTAGTAGCCTACTCATAGGACCCTCTCCCTGAGCAATGAGGGGGCATCACAAGAGTCTGGCATCACTGGACTGAGTTCAGTAACCCGAGTTCTATGGAGAGGTGGTGGAGTATGGGATACAGACCTCAGACTTCTGCTTGGATCGGTCACTTCCCCTTGTCAGCCATGGGACCCAGGGCCTGTGAGCTGTTGACTAACTTTGGTTTCCTTGTCAGGAAAAGAGTGTGGATATCACCAGGCAACCCTTAAGACTGAACAAAAATGGTAACCTGGTTCCTATAAACACTCATCAAGGTTGGCATTGTTCGTATGTAGAACATTAACTTGGCAGTATGATTTATTCAGATTTCACATCTTAGCTGTGAAAACTTGGGCAACTTTAAGTGCTATGAATTTCCTGTGTCTTTAATAGCAAACCAGGAACAGTGAGCCTCACAGTGACATGGAAGAAGATAAGGAATGTTTTTTAAAATAAGACGCTGGAGCTCATATTTTGACACATTGTAAAGTAACTTGTGTTTCAAAAAATTGCAAGATGTATCAGATGCCTCTCCCACCCTCTTCTATTTTGTGTTGCTGTGCCCAGTCTTCTTCCATCACCGTCTGGGAATCTGCTGGATCGATCTAGTCAACTGATGTCACCATGGATCCAGAGAAATGGCACATGTACTATCTCAGAGTCCTTGGCAAATATGACAAATCTCTGTTTATTTTCTGGGAAGGTCATCCAGGTCGGCACACATGGAATGACTGTTAACAGAAACAAATCCATGGAGAAGGGACGATTCAGTATGTTTGCCTGGATGTAGGCGAATATGGCTCGGAAGTAGACAGTGTGTACAAGTCATCATACTGGTCAAAGAGCCCATGTTTTTGTCAAATGTTTTCAGTGTGGAGCATACTGTGCAGAGCTTCAGCTAGTTCTCAGTTCCTGGACGCTTCTCCAGAAATGTGTTGACCCACATTAAAGAGCAAACATGCTATCCCTGGATGGAACAATGGCACCTGTCTGTCCTCTCTCTGCACGTGTCTCCGTGGTTCCTGAGGCCTCAGAGGTCAGCCTTGCAAGCTACACCCACTCCCTGCTTGTTCAAAAGCTCCCTGCATCTCAGCCCCAAATTTCCAGTGTTGCCTGGAGATGTGCAAGGCTGGTCAGGCCTGAGAACTGTGTCAGCTGGAATCCAGGTGACTGCGTGCTGGTTAGACCTGAGAGCCAGGCTGACACGCAGTGGATGGAGATTCGAATCTGGTCAAAGGACCTCTCCCAGATGTCTTTCCCACTGTAGTTTTGGAGGCACAGACAGTGATGTGTTTGCATTTATCAACTATCATTCATATTTGTGGGCAACCTGTGAGTGGCACTGGTTAGTGTTTAACGGAGAGCTTGGGGGTGCATTTGATTCTATTTCAGTTAATACAGTCTTATTGCTGGGACAGAGCTGAGACTCAAAGACTTCAGCGCTAGGAGAAAATCCCAGTTTGAAAGGTGCCTACGCAGATGGCTTTAGTGATCCCGTCTGGAGAAAGGAAGGAGAGACTGGGGTGACCATGAGGCTCCCTTGCAGGTGCTAAGGCATCCGAATCAGACTGGAAGGCGTGTGTACTACTGAGACTCGAAGGAGGAGGAGAGGCCTGTACAATGCAAGCCCTTTAACTGCCAGAAGGATGGAGGAAGTCGGGAAGGGGAACCACACAATCTCCAACACTCGCCTCCCCTCCTCACTTCATCTGTTCCTCAACGGGCTGAGTCTGCCAGCAATCTAGTTTGGCTTTCACCTTCCCATGTACGTCCTCCAGGCACTGGTGGCACACCAGCCTTGCTCCTAGGGGAGGAGGCCACCTCAGTCAGGGCCTGGAGCCAGCACCCGATTAACATGCAGGCCTGAAAGGCGAGAAGCTGGGAAAGGAAGGTGGGGGTGTTTCGGTGACTCACGGTTTCTCTCAGCAACCTGCTAAAATCTCGGCTCTTCCAAAGTTTCCCCGATCTACTCAAAATGACCCCAGCACAGATCACCTGCTCCTTCGTATTCCTCCTCCATGACCTGAGCCAGCTCTGGGGTCCTCAGTGGAGATTATCCGTGTCAGTGGTCAGCCCCATTTTGACCAGTCACTCCATCAATCTGTCCATCTACCTGTGACCTGTGACTGTGCTTGACAAGGGCTGGCATGCTTTACTATTATTTCAACACAATTTAGTTTGGAAAGGAAACACAGATAGATCCAAAACTTTTGATAAAATAGGCTCCGGACCTGGGATATCTTGATCCTCTTACTTCCTCCTCATTCTTTCAACAGACACAGAGTGAGCTCTAAATGTGGATCGGGTACCAGCATCAGGAACTGAGCAAGATGGGGCTCTCCCCCCTCGAAGAACCCAGAGTCTAGAGGGAAATCTAGTGCAGTCTACCATCGCCGCAAGACAGCATCTATTCAGAGACACATGCTTTAGGCAATTTTGTTGTATAATAAAGAGTTCCCCAATAAATATTGACCAAAAGGCCATAAAGAGGTACATGACTGTATATAAAACTAAACTAATGCATTATCAGCGAGACAGTTTAGATCAGCACAATGCCCTCAAGGCAGTGATCCCTGGGGTAGGTCTTCCAGGAAAGGTTGAGATGAGCAGGTGTGTCTGGAGGTGGTTGGCTCCAGGCAGAGGTGCTCACTCAGAGCAAAGGCACCAAAGGCAAGGGTAACGTGCAGCACTGGGAATTGTAAACACTTCTGTGTTCCCAAAGGATGTGTCACGAAGTTAACTCGGGTCTGTGGAGAGTAGAGGACACAGTGACAGACAGGGAAATCAGTTTGGAGGCTGCAACACAGTCCAAGCAAGAGACGGTGGGGCCCGAGCTGAGGACCTGGTAGGAGAGATGAAAAAAGGGGAAGAAATTGGAAAGTATTCAAGGAGGTAAAATCAGCATGACTTGGTAATAATATCTGGTGCATGGAGAAGCAGCCAGAGATGGGAGGCCGGAAAATGAAGAGAGAATGTACCCCGGAGCAAGCAAAGTGTTGTGTTAGCATCAGGTCTGTCCCCACCAAATGCCCATCACAGAGGACAAGATTGATAGTGAGAGGGTAAGACATTTAATCAAGTTATGGGTAACTTGGGGTGTGATAGACTCTGTCCAAAAATAACCCTCCCCTTCCCTGAGTGGAGTGGGGACTTTACAAAGGGCCAGAGACAAGGGGATGGCAGGGAGGATTCTGGAGGTGGGGGAGGGGGCTTGCCGGTCAGGAGGCCCCACGGGCATACAGGAAGGGAAGAGATGGGCAGATGTGCACCTGGGGCAGGTGCTCTGTATCCTTGTAGGGCAGCACCAAGCTGCTGCGTCCAGCTTCTGTGCTTTGATTTTTGATCATGCCACTTTGTTTTGGGGTTGTCATCCACCAGCAATAAGAATCAGTCTAAGCAAATTTAAAGGGAAAAAAAGACTTGTTCTTTTTCTTAATCATTGAATTTGTAAGATCTCCTAGTTGAACAGAAAAGGTTGGAGGAGAGCAGGGATGAATGGTTTTATAAAAAGCTAAGAAGGGGATGACAATGTCAAGGACCAGAAGAGGTCCCTTGAGATTAGGACTGAAAATCCTACAAAAGGTTTGACACCAGGTGTCACTGGTGACCTCAGTGAAGGTGCTTTGAGTGCAAGACAACATTGCATGGTCGGAAGAGTGACTGGGGAAAACCAACACGAGCTGACTAGAGTGGTTTTCTCCATCAGACACCAGAGACAGGCAAACCTATAAGGCCTCAAAGCTCTTCAAGCATCCAAAATTATTTGAGGTCTGAAGAAAATTATTAGCTTCAAAATGCCAAGAGAAAACTGCAAAATTCAATTAAGACATGTTTAATTAAATATCTCCAAAATGTAACATTGTTTCAACTTCATTAATTTTTAAATTTAATATTCATAAAAACTTCATTACATTTAGAAACAAATTTTTTGGTTAGATTTTTCTCATTTTGCAAACATTCCCTTGTAGGCACAATGATGGCTGAGAAATCACAGCCAATTATAAGTTAACTATTTCTTGCCACTTAGTCACAGGAAAAAATTTTCGGTGCATTTAACACAAGGTACACATTCTTCTACTTGCTTTTATGTGAGATGAGGGCTCCAAATGTAAGTGCTCTAAGGGCTTTAAGATGTCTTAAAACAGCTCTAATATAGGCAACTGTTTCCAAAAGCTTGGTTAGGGAAGGAAGACAAGAGATGGGTTGTTCACAAGACAAGGCTGGAGAAGGAAGGAGGATGTTTCCTTTTTCTTGCACAGAGAAGCATAAGTTTATGTGTGCTGCATGAAGGAGCCAGTGGAGGGGAAAGACTGGAGAAGGCTGGTGAGAGATGGGTGAGGGGTTCCAGAGGACAGAATTGGACATTGAGAGGACCAGATCACCTCCCACCCTTGAGGCCCTTCCAGAGGATCCTAGCCCTTTTTCCATACCAGACAGAGCAATTCCAAATAATAGGAGAGTTTCATAGCACCTTCACCATCGCTTGGGGACTCCCTTGGCCTGAGCAGGTAGGTGTCATTGGTATTGCAGTCACCACCTCCTTTACCCTGGAGGGGGCTCCAAGGACTGGCTGGAAAAACTAGTCCATCCAGACTCTCAGGCTCACACTCCAAGACCTAACTAGTACCAGCTCCCACACCAGGATCTGCCTGCATAGTCCTGCTAGGCCCTGGGTATGTTCATATGGACCGTGATGCTCCTGTGGTCAAAATGGTCCCGGGTTCAAGGAGCAAGTGTTCAAATGAGCTCCAGACACCTTCCTCCTGGAAGGTAAAAATCTATTCCCAGCCCTATATGCTCCCCCTGGGGTTGAGTGTTTTAATAATCCCGTATTTCTGATTTTTCAAAATAAAGGATTCACATTCACACAGACACTCAAGAGAGGAGCAAGTGAACCCCTGGAGCAGAGTACATAGCTCATTTGATGCATTCATTATGTGAGCAGATTATTAGCGTAGGCAGACACTGAACCTTTGCAGTTATTTTATAAACAAAACAAAAAGCGACATCTACTTGAGGAAACCAAAGGCATCTTACAATGACTAGGTTGGGCGATTCTTCCACCTCTTCCAAGGTGCAGAAAATAAGTGTCACATTTCTGCTTCTGATCTGGGACTCATCCCAGTGTTGTGTAAAGCTGGACTTCCCTGACACTAAAGTGGCTCCCTGTCCTCTAGCAGCATGACTGACTGGCATTCCAGAAGAGCACAGGACATATGCTACCCTCTTGACATTTTCCTGGAGAAAAGGTGCTTTTCGATTTATGACCTTTGGAATCAGGGTTTCATGACCTTCCCCTAAAAGTTGGGTTTCCCTATTGACAGCACCACACACACACACACACACACACACACACACACACAGTCATACAGCTAAACCAATTTTGGGCACTGGGGAAATGAACTAACATAATTCTACAAATATTTATTGAGTGTGTACTATATGCCAGGCATCATACTAGGCAGTGAGGATACAATCAGAAACTGTCTGACTTGCAGTCACATACCGTGTTTCCAAAAATACAAATCTGCAAACTAAATTTAGGGCTGGCTGGAAAATAATTACCGGTGAAATATGCTTAAAAATACAGATTTCTGGATGAAATTCTGCCCTTTGCAATAACCTAGATAGAATTGGATTATGCTAAGCAAAATAAGATGAAGAAAGAAAAAGAGATGTATAGGATGGTTTTATTCATAGGTAGCATATAAAGAAACAAATGAACAGATAAATCACAACAAAATTCCCAGGACACAGGCCTGTGGCTTCGAGGGAGGTGGGAACAGGGAGGGAACAAGGGAAGGAAGGAGTTAGTAAGATGGTGGTGGCAGGCATGGGACTCTGGTGGTGGGAGCGGTGTGAAATGCACTCAAACTGAGGTACAAATTCAGTATTCTAAAAAATATATGGCAATGTAAACTAAAGAAATAGTAAAACAATTTTTAAAAAGTAATTTAAGAAAAAATACAGGTACACCCTGGTGGTTCAGGCTTTAAGTCTACAGCTCTGGTGTAATCCACATAAAGCCCAGGGACCTACGTTTATGTCCTAGGACCAGAGGGAACAACCAACATGAACAACTAAATAAATTTTTTAAAATGCCTCTTCCACTTCTCTCTTCCTGCCTGCCTACTTACCCTCATTCCTGCCTGCTTCCTTCTTCTAAAAAAAAGAAAGAAACTTTAAAATATATATATATAGGGCTCTATATCCAGAGATCTGGGATAAGAACTGGGAATTTTTTTTTTAACAAGCCTCCTGGGTGATTTTGATAGCAGCCAGGTTTGGAAACCACTGGTCCAGTGAGATAAGATTTTTGCCTTGAAAATAAGTTCTTTAGGAACATGTTGATACATATAGGTAAATGTTATTTATTTCTAGCCATGGTTTGGTTAAAACAACAGCTGTTTATCAAGCAAACATGATAGAATAGTTGACTAAATTTTTTATGAATCCCCTGGAAGCTGTATGTATGTTGATGTCATGTCTCTATTAGGATAAAGCAAGTTTTGTCTGAGTCCCTTTCTTCATATCATCTTCCCCTCTCACCCCTTATACTCTTTTGAAGGCTTCTCAGCCTTCTCCTCCAGTTGCAAGTAGATACCCCCACTTTAGTTCTAACCATGCTGCATTTTTCCCCCAAAAAAACTATTCTGTCTCTTCAAGGATGTGTATCTAAAGTGCCTATAAGACTCACATTCTGGATGTTTACATTACTTTCACCATTTTCAGTAGAATGATTATGTCTTCCATCTCTTTAAACGTTTTTGCTCATTATCCCTTTCTTGCAGGACTGGGGATGGAGAATATTGGTGGAATCTTTGTGGTTCTTATTTGTGGTTTAATTGTGGCCATTTTTATGGCTATGTTGGAGTTTTTATGGACTCTCCGGCACTCTGAAGCTACTGAGGTAAGCCTCCAAAGACACGTATAAAAGTCTGTTACTGTTCTCTGAGTCATACACATGCTAACGTCCTTTTAGACAGAACCTGTGAAATCCCACTGGCACATCCATAGGACAGTGCTGTGCGCAGGAGATGTGGGTTAAGGTTCCATCACTTACCGACCATGCAACCACAGAAAAGACACTTCATCTTTCTGAGCCTCAGCTTCTTTGAAGCAGCCCAGCAAATCAATCTGTGAAAAATGTGTTATGAGCACCAAAGTCTTGGATGATTATAAGATGTGGTATGGTGAAGAAAGAAAAAAGTGAAAATGCCAAGTTACAAATGGAAATGGTGGCTTTAGCTTTTCCATTTTAAGTGTTTTGACCTTACAAGATGCCTAAAGGTACTCCAGTTCACGTGTGCCTAAGAATCATATCCTGCTTCTTGTAAATTTTGAATAATTTTAATTCTCAAACTGGTTTCTTAGAAAACTGGTTAGTCTAGATTTCACCCAGACTCAATGAAGAGTTTAGACAAAGGAGGAAGATACACTATTCTATTTTCCTCTCAGATAAGGGGCGCAAGTCCTTACATGTTCATTGCCTTATTCATCTCTCAACTCTGGGTCTTCCTTCGATCACTGATGCTGGAGGAGAGCTCTAACATGCAAAGCTGTACTTGCCCTCACAAATCTGTGGCGGCCAGCCTTGTCCTGGATGCAGCACTCCCTGCCAGTCCTTTCCCCAGTTCTTTCTCTTTTCCCAACAGGACTTCCACACCATCACCCACTCCTAACAACCCTTTGCCTCAAGGTTAATTTGACCTCCCATCCTACCAAGAAATCAGCAGCATCAACCAGCCCTCATTCAAACCCCCTCCTGCAGTGAGCCCACAACCAGATGGCTGGTCATCCTCCCATTCTGCCTCCATTGCATCTCTCCTCAGTTACACCAGCATTATCCTCTCTTGATCCTTTATTTTTCCTGTCTGCTCTTTACCTCTAATCTAAAAATATGCTCAATTTTATCCAATATTTAAAAAAAAAATCATTGCAATATTGCTACTGCTTTTACCCTAGCCCTCTCCTCTTTCAAACCAAGGTAATCCGACGGCCTCAGTCTCTTCTTCCACCCCATCCATTCAGTCCTCCATCGAGGGCAGGCTGGCTTCTCCCCACTCTGCAATGAGAAGTCATTATTCAGACCCTTCCCAATGTGCAAAACCAAGGCGAGAACATTGGGGCTTCCTGGACCTGAGTGCCCCCTCGGTGAAGTAGACAGTTCCTCCTACAGAAGCTGTGTGGTTCCCTTCTACTCCTCCCTTCAGCTGGATTGGTCTTCCCCCTTTGACCACTCCTTAAATAATGGTGCTGCTTACTTATGTCATAAGACCTTGTTCAGGTGCTCCTTCCCCTGTAAAACCTTCCCCAGTTCTCCCGCCTTCTCCCCTGGACCAGTAGAGTTTTGCTCATGCCGCCTCTAACACCATTGCATCCTAGGCATAGAGCACGCACACGCTGTGTTGCAATGCTTTTTGCACTGGCATCTGTAGTTGACAGTGGACTGCCTGAAAGTACACATTGGGTCTTTCATCTCTCCACTGCGAAGCACAGTGCCAGATATATAGTTAGCAGCTAAAGGTCGGTTGTTCTGTTCTTATCACAGGTGCTAGAGGAGGCAGATGGGGTTGGTTTTGTTGTCGTGATTGTTATTAGAAACACAGAGAAGTTGTGTGACTTGCCTAGAGTCTTTGCTATTTAGTAAGAGCAGTGGGTCTAGAATCCAGGCTACAGTCCTGACTCAGGAACATTGGATGCTCCTCCCAAGCGCTCACTCAGGGTTGGGATGAAAAATTCAGGGGCGAGTTAAAACACTCCCAATGGCTAAAATGAAGTTGCGGGCTATTTGGCTGTGGCAGAACACCTGTCCTGTTGGTGGGACTGGAAAGCTGGAAGGAGGACCATGACAAATAGAAGGCCTCTGGGCCTTCATCATGAGCAAGTGTCCTTTTCAGCAGGGTAGAGAACTAAACAGAACATTCATCTACTCTGAAGTACATAAGTTTAGGTTCAAATGCCAGGTCAGCTATTGTTAATCAAGTAATCTTTAGCCAGGTATATACCTTCTCTGGGCCTCCTATTCCAGCGCTATGAAATGGGTCTAATAGTCGCATACAGGTTCAGGATTCCTCAGCCACAATTCTGAAACCTGAAAAAGGAGGAAAGTTCCAAGTTTCTTTTTATTTTTGTGAGGTTGCTCCAAATGCATTTGAAAACAGAACATGGATAAGGCAATTGTTTATGGCCTTGATCTCAGTGTGAACATACATACATGTTGCTACAGAAATATTAATGTGTTTGAATATAGGATCTGCTTAAGACCCCATTGGGGTGATGTATAAAACAATTCTAAAACACAGCTGGAATAGGGTTTCAGGTGAGGAGACTGTGGACCAGCAGGAGTTGTGATGGCTGTTGGTTTTTTGTTATAGTGCTTATCAGAATGCATCCTCTCTATCCAGCACCATTTACGTAAAAGAAATGAGTCTTTAGCCTGAGAAGAGAATGTTCATGCAGACAGGGTGGCTTCCTGGGAAGTATCACAAGACTGACATGCACTAGCAGGGTTAATCATTGAGTTGGCTTCAGGTTCCAAATGGAAATGGAATCAGTGGAGGACAATTTCAGGGAGAGGAATAAAGTCAGTGGGAGGAAGCTCCATTGAAGGGAGACATGCAGAAATGGCCAGGGGCCATTCCCATGAGATGAAGTCATTGTCTTTGAAGATGTTCAAACCGAGATGGGACCATGGTGTCAGGCCGTTGCACCAATGTTTGGATGTTAGCTGACATGGGGTGGGAGCAAGGAGTTGGAGTAAAAGGCCTTCTAGAACCTTCATGAGGGGGATATATGCCCCGGGCCCACTGCCCAGTGTTCCCCCACCCCTACAGCCGGTTGGGGATATGCGGCTGGTTCTGCAAGGTTGGCCTGTGACCCGCACCCCCTCATCTCCTGCAGGTGTCTGTCTGCCAGGAGATGGTGACCGAGCTGCGCAGCATCATCTTGTGTCAGGACAGTGTCCACCCCCGCCGGCGGCGTGGTGGGGTGCCTCCTCCCCGACCCCCCATTCCCGAGGAGCGTCGATCCCGGGGCACAGCGATGCTCAGCAACGGCCAGCTGTGTGGGGCAGGCGAGCCGGACCAGCTGGCGCAGAGACTGGCCCAGGAGGCCGCCCTGGTGGCCCGTGGCTGCACGCACGTGCGAGTCTGCCCCGAGTGCCGCCGCTTCCAGGGGCTGCGTGCACGCCCGTCGCCAGCTCGCAGCGAGGAGAGCCTGGAGTGGGAGAAGACCACCAACAGCAGCGAGCCCGAGTAAGCCTTCAGGACCCCGCGGCCAGGTGCGGAGGTGAGGGGCTGGGCAGGCGTCTCCGCTTCGCTCCAGATGGGGCATCCAGTCCCTTTACAGAAAGATCAGTCTGAGAGCCTGACCCCGGCTGAGACGGCGCCCTGGTCGGGAGCCGGGTGGGCGCACAGAGACGCAGCGCCATATGGCCAAGGGACACACTCCTCCCGCCTCGGCCTCAAGGACCCATCTCCTCCAATCGGGCCTTCCCTCTGGACAAAATACAGTCTGGGGCGGGTGTTCCTACCCAGACGGGGCGAGTAACTGGTGGAATCATCAGAGGAATTTTCCCCCATAAGGGGCCATTGTACCCTGGGTCTAGTTCTTACAGGAAAACAAAAATTAAACTCAACAGGGAAGTTTTTCTTTTCTGGATTTGTACATTTTTGTTTCATGTTCTTTTGTTTCCCCTTCCCTCCCCGCCGGTGTCTGCTCTGTTGCCTTCTCAATTCTATTCTTTCCATTTGTTTCGTTGGAGGGAAGCAGGACTAGGAAATGGAGGTCTAATCCCTGCTCCCTGCTCCTAAAGTTTAGTCAGGGGCCTGTCAGTGCACCAGAGGTCAGGTGCTGAGCTCTCCTTTCTGTGTGGTACTTAGGGCCACCAGGAGTGTCTGGGAAGGAGCTTGGGAAGAGCGTGGCAGAAGAGTCTCAAAGTCTGTTCAAGTCATTTTTTAAATCCCCAGGCCCATCAACTTAGTTTTCTCAGAGGGGCCTTGAAATACCTGGTGTTTCGGAGCTTAACATGTTTTTGCTTTTTCTTTCCGACTTTGAGTATGATTGGGTTGGGTTTGATTTGGTCTTTTGCGAATGTCATCTCTGAAGGGAGATGGAAGAGAAGGGGACAGGATGCAGTTCCCCAGGGCCTTGTTTAAAGAACAGAGAGGGTAGATGCAATTTCCATACCATGACCTTGACTTCAGATGGAATGCACTGCCCCCAGAGGAAGAGGAGCTTGGCGCATATATTGTCAACTGCGTTATGGTAACTAAACCAAAGTTTGGCCAACGAAGTCAAACTCCCAAGTGTATCGTGAATTGAGTGATTTCTTGCAACCAGATGTGAAGCTACTAAATCTGTGTGCCTGTGTGTGTGTGTGTGTGCGTGTGTGTGTGTGAAATGGAAAGACCTTAAGTAATCAAGAATTGCCATGTTCCTGGGAAAGGTGGAAAGCCTTGTGGCCCATGTGCAGGCCTGGGAACCAGAACTCTTAAGTCCGAACCTCAGCTTGAGCTGTAGCCCCTCCCTGGCCGACTTTAGGGAAAGCAGCTACCTTCTCTTCCACCTGTGAAACTGCAATTACTGCTGCTCTGCAGGTGATCAGATGACTGCAGTAGTTACTGCTACTTGTGAGATGTTTGCAGGGTCCTGGCATCATCTGATAGGAGGGGCCAGGCCTTCCCAGCAGCTGCTGGGCCTTTGGTTGGCTTCACCTACTGGGAGTTCATGCAGTGTTTCTTTTTCTGATGGAACACGAATTCTATGCAATTTCCCATTGTAAACTTAGAAAATTCAGACAGAAAGCGACATGAACAGCCGCTATCACCACCTCCACCATCACGACCACCTCTGCCACCTTCAATCAATTTGTCCTCACACTGCTTCTGTTCTGAATGTACTAAAATAAAGACATCTTTGGAAGATGATGAGCTTAATTTCATGCTTTTGCCATTTGGGTAGGTCAACATCCTCTCTCTGTACCAGGACAATTAGAGTGGCTACCCTGATGATTCTATAAAGGTTGCCATTTTGTCCAAGGCTGACCTCTTTTCTCTCATGAATTTGAATCCTTTCTTTTCTTTTTCCTCTTTCACCATCAAATGACAGCAAGCTGTATGGGACCTGAGTACTTTTTGTCAACCTTGCCACAAGCCTGGTGGAGAAAGGTGGATTTGGTGGGAAAGGCACCTGCAGACGAAGTGACCACAGACCCCATGGTGCCACACGGCTTAATGCCCAACTCCAGCCCTTGCTACTGGCAGTGTGGTCCCTGCTATCAGATCACATTTGGGGTGGGAAGGGTTTTTTTAAAAAACAAAACAAAACAACACAAACAAACAACAACAAAAAAACACCTCATTTTTATGAGCAGGATATCTTGATCAATGGCAAACTTTTTTTTAATGGATTAGTGAAATAAACATCCCCATGAATCATTTATAAAGTCTGTTTCTTTCACCTTGAGGAATAGAGATAAGGCTGACAGCACTAGACAGTTTCTATTAGCTGCAGAGACCACGGCTGCACTTCACTCAAGCTGGTGAGTGAATTAGCAACCTGCTAGTTCTCTTCCCTGATTCGTCTCCACTTTTTATCTATTAGCTGTTGGCTTTCTGTTCCATTCTGTATTTTCTATCTGACTCTGTATACTGTATAAAGCAGTTTTTTCTTGTCTGTTTATCTTTCTTCAACTGAAATATTTACAATAAAAACAGAAACAAACCCTGAAATGCTAGTGATGGATGAAAGCTGTTTGGGTTTGGAAAGTATGGCTTGGTGTGTCTAAAAGGCAGGAACTCTAAAAGCAAATACAAATACCAACCCGCTTTGTGTCTTCCCCTCCACCTGCCCTTCTCCCCCCTCCCACTGCTCTCCCCACTCTCCCACCTCCTTTAGTTCTTTGTTCAGATCCCAGAAAAGTCTAGGTGGCTGCTTTCAATTTGTAGTCCTGAGAGCCTGAGCCAACCTCCCCCAGCCCCCAGACGGATACACATGTTAATGAAGTTCAGGATTCGTAGGGTTTTGTCTTCCTAAATACACTTTCACAGAATAGTCATCTATTGATACCTGGGGTAACTCGAGTCAGATATCACTGTAGATTCCACTGGGAGCTTGAAGATTACATCAATTAAAATATAATACTTTGCTTTATTTCTTTTAATTGCCTTGCTGGGCCCCAACCGTCACAAGATCTCTGCCTCCGAACCCAGGTGGGGTGTGTAAATTGAGCATGTACATGGGCTGAAAATCTTTTGGCTTCCTCTAATCCAATGCTCATATGAGAATATTCATCCTGGGGACTTGCCAACTGGCCCTCTTATGGGTTAGGTGAGACTGAAATATCCTGATAAGCAGCCCACCTGGGGCCACTCTGCGAACATTTATTAGTTTTGGATTCCAAGGAGTTTCATTTTCTTTTGGATTCCAAGGGGGACTTCCCCATGGTGCAGGAGTCAAATACTCAAGGCCAGAAAGGGCTGGGGCATTTCAGACACAGCAGATTGGTGCTCTGAGTGACGCTTGAGAGAACCATGGGGTGGGTGCAGCAAGGGAAAAATGGTCTGGAAACGATAAGGGAGATTTGATTCCCGGACTGGGGACTGGTTGTCAGCTCTCTCTCGGGGTAATAACAAAGAGGCCTGTTTGGAGAATTCAGAGAAGGAATCCTTTCATAAAGATTTTGCATCCAGTTTGTGCTTCCTATGGGGCCTTCTCAAAGAGAGAGAGCAAGCCCTTTGATGCCTTGATCTCTGAGTTCTTCTTGTGTCTATCATGAAAGGGGACTTAGTAGGGGACACCTAGGCCCCCACCATTCCCCAAACAGAGGGTGCTCTCGGGAGTTCATACCTGTCATCCCACATGGGCCCCAAATGTTGGGGAGGCCATGCCTTGAGAAAAGTCTGCTCATGGAGGAGAAAGCCTGAGAAGAGAAGGGATCAACAACGCTAAAGTCATTTCCAGACAACCAGGCAAGCAAAGTGGTGTCACTGTTGATAGAATGTTGTCACTCAAATCTTAGTCATTTCAGACTAGTGTCCAAATCTGTTGAAGAAATGAAAAAGTATTCACATTACCATGAAAGGAACAAGAAAGAACAAAGGCTACAAAAGCAATGAAGTGAAGACCTAAGAAGGCATAGAGCTGCTGGCGTGTTGCCTGCACGTTAACTCCGAGCGTGTGGGAGATGTTTCCCTGAGACGGGCAGGGAATTGGTGGTGAGGACTGATGCTGGCCCTGGGAACTTGGCCCTATGTCCAGGTCAGGCTGGAGGGTCTGCGTTTTGAAGGAGGGCGTCCTTCTGCTTGGAAGGTAGCTGGAGATCCTGCCCCTCTACACTCTTCCCTGTGCCTAGTCTCAGGCTCTCTCTCGACTGTCAGAGGGGAACAGGAACCCCAGGATGGCCCACCCTGCAGGCACTTCTTCATAGCTTCACGAGTGCCCTTGAGAGAGGTTAACGTAGCACCCAGCGCCATATGCAATTCTGGGGGGCACCATGAAAAGTACAGGGAACTGCTTGTACTCTGTCTGGGAAAAGAGAATTTCTTGTCAAAAAGAAAGAAAATAAAGCCCAGACTATCCATGTGCTGGCATATAGGGTTTGGAACCATGGAGAAGGTGGAACCATGGAGAAGTTAGAACCATGAAGAAGTTCAGAGGCGTTAGCACTGCGAGATCCCTGGAGTATGCTCAGTGGAGGAAACAGGATGGCTTGAGCCTGATGTCTGATGTCTGGACAGAGTTTTGCTTCATCTCCCTCGGAGTGAAATATGGTTAATTCATGTTGATGAAGTTGCATCTTCTGATAAGAGACAGCTCAAGGAGACACATTTTCTTTCGGGTGCCTTTCTGCAGGCTTCTGGTCTCCTGTGATGGTCCTGCCGATGCTGTTGAGAGATTTCACGCCATCTCTTTCCCGAGCTTCTTTATGTCGTATTACTGGGATTCCCTGCAGAGACATGCAGACCACAGAATACAGAAAGACACTGATGTGAGCAGCAAAATGTTCTCAGTGGATGATAGCTCAATTAAAAAAAAATAGATCAAACATGTTTAAATTGGGGGCAGGAGTGTGAATGCAGAACAGGAGATGTGGAACCAATGTGAAAAATGAATACTGAATTAAATCTCCAAATGCCTGGTGTCCAGGAACATTTTAAAAAATTTTCATTTCTGGTCCGTTAAGCCCTCCTGTTACCCGCAGTGCAAGGAGTTTGCCTGGAAAGGGATTCTACCTGGATTGTTCTGATTAGATTCCTCGCCTCCTTTCCATTAAACATAACAGAGTGTCAGCTCCCTTTCTACCTCGTCTGTAAGCCCCTGGCACCATGTGGATATAGAAAAGCAACCCAGATCACTACGCTGGATCGAAAGTGAAGGTCAAAGGAGAAAAATCACTGCAGGGAACAGAGGGACAGCCTCCCCCAGAGGTGGTAACGGGATATGAAAAATAGGTTCCCAAAGGATTAGATGAAAAAGAGTTCTGTCCAGAAGATTTGAAGTCATGTTTATCTGCTTTCCGCCCCCACCCCACTTTATAAACTAAACTGGTGTGAGAAGTGATGGTGTGTGTATGTGGTGTGGTATATAATTGTGTGTGGTGGGTGTATATGTGGTGTGTGTGTGTGACTACATGTGTGTGTGCCCAGCACAGACTGAATGTTCCCATCAGTGCCCCTTATGTCCATTCAGAGGGACGTGACCACTTGCCGCCACTGGATTCAGTCACTGACTTTAGTGGCTTAGTTCTCCCTGAATGCTCTGATGTCATTTATTTCTAAGCCAAACATTTATGTAGAGGCACGAAGTAAAAGGTGCCTTTTCCAATTCCTGTTGAGAGATCCCAAACGTGAGCTGACTTCTAAACCCTCCCCTGCACCTCGCCAGCTGCAAAGTTTCTCCGCATGAATTAGTAGGTGGCCAGACAAGATGTTCCGTGGGGAGCACTCCCGATCACAGCCAGCAGCAGGAAGAGCAATGCAGGCTGATTTTCATTTATACTCCACACTTATCAACAGTCATGTCCATTTCTTGTCCAGAGAACAATTTTCAGAAGGTTTAGACAATGAAATTATTTAAATTTGAGTGTTTAGTTTGGCCAGTAGAGTACAGAATTCAGAAGCAACATTTTTATTCAGCTAGCTTATCTTTTGTTTCCAATAAAACAGCAGATGTGCTGAGATTGTCATCATTTCCAGAGGGCTTAAGGCCCTGCAGATCGAGATTCAGCCCTGCTGATCTTTGGGACTTCTCCAGACGCTGTCCTCCCCTCCCTTCCATTCTACACTGCATCCCACCTGCACCACCAACTCCTCTTACCCTCCTTTGGTGGCCCCACTCCTGGGATGCCCATCCCATGCCTCTCTGCATTGCCAAAGTCTGCTCACATTCAAGATCCAGTTTAATACCATCCCCAGTGAAGACTTCAATGGTCTTCATCCACAAGGGAGTAAGGGAAACCTCCTGCTCTCCCAACATGCCCGGCTTTTCTTTATGATCCTTATTATTCTCTACATGAACTGTGTGTATTTGACACCTGTGTTGCTTCTCTTACTCCACCCTCCTGGGGTAAGCCTCTTAAAGTGCCGAGACTGCCCTTTTCAACTTTCGTTTCTTCACAGCGCATAGAATTCCTCGCACGTCTTGGTTCCCGTGAATGAATGCATGAATGGATGAGGCGAATTCAACTGAGTGCAAATGTGCATTAAAATGCCTCCAGTGTGAAACTGAGTGGTAGGTATATGCTAATGTTCCCTTAATTTAAAGCGACCATGCATAGAATGCATAAAGCACCTTAATAATTTATACCCAGCAAAAGCATGACTCCATTTATTTGACTGGGCATAAACTGGGAGGGAAGAGCAGGTGGGTAATGACCACGGGCTGGCAGAGAGCTGTCTCCTCCCGGTAGGCAGCAGGGCAGCTTTCCTTCTGGCTGTGTACCTGCCTTCTGCATGTTAGAAGGATTCAGCTTCCTCACACCCACACCAGCTTTGGAATAATCAATCTGTCTTCTCCCTTCTCTCCTCATTATCCTCAAAAAGAGATTTCTGCTCCAAAATAAAATTACCAAAACTTAGTTCATGCTCTATCCTTTTCAATACAAGTCCATCAAGGCGGCACCTTGCTCAGAGCAAACGTCATTCACTTTGCCCAAATAATCAAAATCAAAATCAACTTCAGTTTCCTCCTTACTGGACAGAAAAACTGAAATTTCCCCTTGGTGGTTTGCTTTTAAAATGTTGAAAGCAGCCAAAAAGGTTTGAAGGTCAAGAAATTATAGCTCTAGCAGGTAGACCAATTACCATACTGGAAGTCTGGCCAATTTTGATGCGCTTAGAAAAACGCTGCTGTTTTCCGAGAGGTTCAGATTTAGATCAAAGGAAAAGGAAGGGAGCTGAGGGAAAGGACCAGCATTTTTCCAGCCTTGGATACAGGCCACACACACTGCAAAGATCTGTTTATTTAATCCTCGTGTTAGCCCTGAAATTGAACAGTGTCATGTTCAGGAGAGAAAATCAAGGCTTCGGGAAGTCCAATGACATGTCCAAAGTGTCACAGCTAGCGAAAAGCAAATCTTCATTAGTAAAGGCCAGTTCTCTGTCTCCCTTGCCAGGAAGGCTTCCATTGTGCTGTCTCCCCCAATCCCATCATGGGGGCTTACTCTGGAAAAGACAGAGCACAGGCAGGGTTCTGCACAGGCTTGATTTTGATTAGCTGGGACTCACGTTCTACTGTTGGAACAGATGCCTCACTTTGACTCTATAACCTTGTTGCCCCCTCATATTTGCATTGGTTTTTAAACAACTTGCTTCTATAAATGCACAGAAGTCATCAGAAATGCTAAATGCATTACTTAGGAGATGGAATTTTACTAGGAGAGTTTTTACTAAGGTCTCTGACAGTGTTTCTTATTAAGAGCAAAGAGTTCTGGTAGTTTTAACATAGCGCTGCTCTGTGAACCAGAACACTCGCTTAGTTGGTGCCAACATCCCGCTGCTGTTTTTTTCCTTCCAGAGAAGGACAGTCCTGTTCCGAGACAGCATTTGAAATGATGATAATATGTATGTATATGCATTGTATGTGTATGGGTTTTACTCATGTCACAGTGACCAAAGAAGTAACTCTCAATTCACAGTTCACACCAATAAACCTTTACTGAACGCCATGCTCGCACGGTTGGGAAAAGAGGGAGGTCTGTGGGTGCAGTGAGAGAGATGAAGATGAACGAGGTCATTTGGAAAGGCAGTCAACTTTTTCTTCTGCTTAGCTCCTGGAAATAGTTGGGCATATTGCTGAGGTACAGAATACAGATCAATAGAAGGAAAAATGTTTAAATTAAGCAGGGAGTTCTCTGTCACTGAAAGCAGACAAGTTCATGAATTCAGAGATACCTTAACATATTAAGGATCAGAGATAATTCTTATATTTTGCGGGGCGTCAGACTACGCTTATGATGATGATAGAATAATGATATTTATGATAATATAACCATAATTATCATCATTATTAAAGAATCTTTTTATTGAGTACTTAATAAATTCCAGAGACTGTGCTGTTTATATATATATATATATATATATATATATATATATACTGTTTTTATATTCATAACAAGGAGATGTTATTTTTCTGATGGTACTGCCTGCCTCAATTTGGAAGTCAGTGGTAAAACGAGCATTTGAACACAGCTGCCTGTCTCCAAAGTCTTTACTTTATTCCAAATTTGAGCTCCTGTGATTGCTAGGCATGGAGTCTGCCTTCAAAGTTTTATTTTTAAGAGGACAAATGTATGTCACTGTAATGCAAGGGGAAAATTCACACAGAGCATCTTGACAATAATGAAGCGCATAGTTACAAAATATCATAAAAGATTAATTTAATAATGATTACAAAAGACATAAAAAGGAATTATATAACTTATGAGCAAGCTTTAATTCAGTAAGCATTTATTAGTATATAGTAAAAAAAAAGTTCCTTCAACATCTGCTTGCATACTTCTGTCTATGTACTGAAAGATACAAAAAACAAGTCACTTAACGCTGAAGCAGCTCACTTCTGGGCCACTCATTTGACCCTAAAACTTTGATTTTGTGACATTTCTGTTGTATCATATTGCTAATTAACTTGTTATTTAAGGTTTAGTATTTTTTATTAATCATAAAATCATATACATGCATTAAAGAAAAATAGGAAAATCTAAAAAGAAGGGAAAAAGAACCACCCCTAATATTTAGCAACTAAAGATCCGCATTGCTCTTTTCATATTTTGTCTTCTACACATTTTTATGTGTTTTTCAATCATTGTGATATTTCTGGATGATACTGCACTATTATATTTCTCTTCATATCCATCTAGCTTATCCATCAAGATTGTGGGCCCCCAGAAGGCAGAAATGAGAAACCACACTGTGCTGAAATCCCCGGAGCACCTAGAAATAAGTCTTGAAACATACCTGAAGGGCGGTAACTAGGATAGAGTAGTCTGAAATGATTATTTCTAACCATCCAATAAGCTCCCAAAACAAATGGGTCGGACTGTCTCCAGCCAGTTCCCATTATTCCGCCCAGGCCTGGGGGCCTCTCCAAGAGAGGACCCACTATATTCTATACAAGCAAAAGAAACCAGAGCACCTCTTTTTTTTGCATGGCCATTAGCCAGATAGAGTTTCCTCTCAGCTCTGGGACAGGGAGGGAATTTGAGGCTACAGCCATGCCCAGATACCTTTCTCCAGTGGGCAACTTAGGAGAAAAAGGATTAAAAAAAAAAACAAAACTTTTTCTAGTTCTTTCTCTCTTAAGTTCAACTCTGCTCTGGGGGAAGTACTGAAACAGTAATCTACTGTCCAGCTATCTGATAGCTGCGGTCTTGGGGCCCCATGACAGAACCAGTGTGGATGCACACAGTAGTGGTTTATTTGCCATGGCTCCAATAGACAGCCTATGAGGGACGCCCCCAGGGACTTGGAAACTTCTCAGATGCCTGAATTCAATGATGAAGTCATTGCTAATCAATAGGGACTCAGCAAACAGGTGGATGTGCACAAGGCTGGATATGAAGGATTTGCAAGTCATCACACCGAGGAATCACCCTGGGTACAAAGAAGTGTGCAATACCCAGCGCATTTGGTTTGCTCCTGCAAAGGACTGCCTGTCCCTTCGATCATTCCTCTAATTCCAGCTGAAATGAAAATTCCCTCCTTAGTAGTCGTGAAGGCTCCAGTTTGTTTCTCATTATTAAACCATGAAGTTGGCCAAAACATTTAAATGAAGTGAAATGAAGAGATTTATGAGCAAATTGGAGTCTAGGTGAAAACAGAAGCCTAATCTCCAAAGATTAAGAAAGACACAATAACTGCATTATTGAAAAAGCAAATCTCAGAGTAAACACGAGGAAATGTTCTTTCTCATTTTTCCCAAAGAACTAGCTCTTTAAAATTGAGTTTTTTCGATGATGATTTCATGCCTGGTAATTCCCGTATGACTTAAGAAATGTTGGAATAAGACTTAATGGCATTTTAGTCTCCATGTAGAACTGGAGTAGTATGTCAGACCCACAGCCCTAAGCAGCGACAGCTGCTGGTGGAGACAGCCCTGTGATGGGAGCAACAGGAATTATTTTATTCCTTTGCCCCAAGGACAGAGCCCTGCTGGGTGGCCAGTGTGAGGGTTGGAGATTAAATGTGTTTGATCTTCAGCTTTCCAACTGAGATGACTTTCAGTAAGGGAAACTGCCAGAGGGAAGGATGTTGCCGGCGGTGTCCACGGGTGACCGATGGCCTGAGACCCCCCATTCCGTTAGCAGAGGCAGCTTCTTCCCGGAGAATCCTGTGACATGGACACTTAGGAAATGGCAACTGAAAGAAAGAGGTTCCATAGGCAGCCATCAGCTACTGAAAGCATTTTAATTTAAGACCAAAGAGTCCCAGGGCCCATCACCATTTTGGAGCAATGAGGAGAGGCAGTTATCTCAGGGAACAGTAAAGACAATGATTGTTCTTCAGAGGCTTTGTAGAAAAATCCATCCACTTCTAAAGGGACACACCTGGTGGCCCAACAGTTAAGTCTGTAATTCCAAGCTGGCATAGCCCACATAGTACCCAATGACCTGCCTTACCGCAGTCCAGGACCGGTGTGAATAATCAACATGCACGACTAAGTGGAAGGATAATTTCTTCCTCCTCTCCCTTCCTACCTGCCCCTGCCTGCTCCCTTCTTGCCTGCTTTCTTCCTCTCTCTCTCTGGGGGGTGTGTGTGTGTGTGTGTGTGTGTGTGTGTGTGTGTGTGTGTGTGTGTGTGTGTGTGTAGGACACCTAGACTGTCCTGCAGGTAGACAGTACAACCCAAATGTTTGGGTTAATTACGGCAAGATTCCAGTTGTCCCCAAGTACTGCATCTTCCCCCATTAACCTGTTTGGATACCTGAAATTGTCAAAAGACTGATTTCTTTGGGTAGAATACTGAGTCACTCGTGCTAAATGAATCATTACCCAGTAGACAAGATCTGGGAGGATGAACTTTTACAAATTTTATGGTGGTTCATACAAGGTGTGGTGCCAGCTGACCTGCCTCCCTGGATCCTGGGGGGCCAGAAGATGGGTGGTACTGGGTGTGTGAGAAAGCTGGTCCTAGGGGAAATTGTGGGGAGAGAGGGAGCAAATGTTGCTCTTGTGTCTGTGGAGTCGCAGACACCATACTGGGGGCGTTGAATAAGTTGCTATGTTTATTCCTCACGGTAGCTCTCTAATAAGGCAGTGGTTCTTACCCTCATGTTTGAGCGGAAGCATGGGAGGCGCACAGAGCTGAAGTCATTTGCTCAACCTCACAAACTTCTCCCAGCATGGCTGTGAACTCAAGTTTGCCAGCTACCGAGATCATACTCTTTCTGTGACCTTATGCTGACTCTTTAGAAATTAAGGAACAGGGGACTCGTTTCACCAGGGAGTCAGCCAGGATTTAGCTGCCCTCCAGCCTCCCTGGACAATTAAATGCAAGAAACCCCACCGGCTCCCTTAATAAAACCTTCCTGGGTAGAAACGGAGGTAGAGTCCCCACCTGAGGACAGGAGATGAGATTGATAACCAAGCTTCTGTCCCCTCAAGATTCACCTTGGCCTTGGGGTTGTGTCACAAATCACTGTGGCCACCACCTTGGTCTCTGGGACCATGTTAGCTCATGCACATGTTGTATGCAAGTGGACTTGTGACTCTTGCCTTAATTCCCTGTAGCAAACAGCAATAAGGCGAAAATGATAAAAGAAGACTCAAGTACAGTCCCAGAAATAACCCAGGGAAAAATAACCACAGATTAAGAGGCAACTCATTAATCAGGCTCAGGAATCCTAGCTGTCCTCATGTCCCCAGCAAGGCCTGTCCTCACAGCACCTCCCCCAGCCGCCTAACCGGCACATGGCCAAGGCCAAACCCTCCCCCAACCCCACCACTCCCCCAGCCCTCCTGCTTCACCTCACCCCGTGCAACCAGAGACTTAACAGGCGTCCAAGGAAGTCAGACACTGGTCAACATCAGCCTTCACATTCTAAGCAGCTACTTTCCCCTTTGCACATGGGTAGCCAGCTTATTTATTTATTCCTTGTACCCGATTCATAACTCAATCAGAGTCAAAAAAGGAAAATAGCATAGAAAAAGGGGTAGAATTTTTTTATGGTTTGTCAAAATGTGAATTCTCCTGACATTTTAATTTTAAATACAACTGCTCAAAGCTCAGGTAGGAAGTGATCTCAGCTTCAGTCACCGGGACCTCATTAAATACCGTCTTCCTGTGGGCATTGCCACTTCACGGAGGACAAGGTTCTGTTTTCATGGAGTTACCAGATCCACTGTTTTCAAACAATTGCCGGTCTTCAAAACAACAGAGAAAAAAATATCAAGGGCTGATGAGTATGTGGGATGAAAGAGAAGCTTCACACACCTGCTCCTGGAGGAGAGTCCACTGGGAGATAACACAGCAATATCCAGCTCATGCGAAGATGAGGAATACCCTACAAACCACCAATTCTGTGCTTCATTCCCTATCCCAAGTCTTGGTATATGCTCTGAAAAAAATTCTTGGAAATGTTCACAAGTAGATATAAACAAGAGTGTTCACTGCAGCCGTTTGTAAAAGCAAAACCAATTTTTAGAAAATGAACACCTGGAAACTACTTAAATGTACTCCCAATAAAGGGACAGATGTTTTGTATTATGATTTAATTGCTACAGTGGAACAATTCGCAGTTGTCAAAGTGAGTGAATCAGTGTGACATATTTCTGTATGGTTCAGTCTTTTACAATGTAATAGTAAGTGAAAGCCCCCAAATCTCAGGTGAACTGTGTCTCAGATGTAATCACTGACCGGGAAAGAGTTGCTCGACCATTCTTTCAAAGCAGTGTTCTTCATTATATGGGCAGGGTCTCAGTTAAGCATTTTGGGAGGCTGAACTATTGCTCTTAAGCAAATGAGGGAGCTTTTCTTAACGGGCTCTAGTTCAGGTGCATCTGTGATGTCCGGAGGGTCACTGGTAGTGCTGGGCAGACTTGGTGGGTGCAGACGACATGAGAAAAGATGCCAGCTGGAAAGCAGAACCAAAAAGGCACTCCCTTGTCACACTTGCCTCAGAGGAGCAGCGACCAGCCACAGGAATGCTGATCAGTGGTTTTTAATGCGTATGTGTTAGACAGCAGAAGCATGGATGAGATTATTCAAGAACTCAAATTGTACTGTTGTTACCAACAGAATAAAAGTCCTGAGAAGTGTTTTTTTCTCCTCACCTTTCACTTTCTACTAGAGTATAGATATACTCAAACCATCAACAATGATTTCTTTTTTCAAGTGATTTTTAAGTCCTACGAGTTCTTTGGAAGGAACTCATATAAAAGAGAAAGATTTTGCAAGCTATCAACAAGGAAAGCCCCTAATTAAATGGTAGAAATAAAGAGGTGGACTGGTTCAATGCCAGGTTAGAGCTGGGGTCAAATCGTGACTATCACCTATGAACTGAGGGGATTTCATTTAATGGCCATAGTCTCCAACGCCTTTTTTTTTTTATAAAATAGATTTTGCAGTGTCGCTGGGAGGATTACAGAGATAACACATCTAAATTGCATATGTACAGGCTTAGTAAATAAGAAGGGCTGGAGAAATGGTAGAGCTTGTAGTGATGATGACAACTGCTTCTCCTACTACAGCCTCCTTATATTAACGATGCTAATGGGAAAGGCATAGGACATTTTTTAAGCTGATTAAAATTTGTCAGTAAAGCATTTAGCAGCATTTGTCACTTTGGACACTCAGGTGATAACTAGCTAGTCTATTTTATTATTAGAATGTTTTCTGGTCTCAATTTATTGTATTGTTTGCATGCTATCAATCAGCAGAGAGCTGATTAGATATGCTACATTATCCTGGGCCTCTGTGGAACTGTCTAGGGAATTAGCTTTCGGTGAGATGCTATTAGCCGAGAAGGAAATGACTCAATGAACCTCACTGACTCTGTTTGTTGTAAAGGATGGCTTTGATTTTGACCTTTTCTGCATCATATAGTATCCATTTCACCAGCCCTCTGGGGAAAAGCCCATAGTGTATCTGATCTTAGTGCTAAAAACAACTAAAAGTCCTTTGAGAAATTGCTTTTGTCCTAGAGATACTGTGAATGCAAAAGGTTCTTTTCCTTTTTTGAATTAATATCTGAAAAACTCGCCTTGAGACCCATCTGTAAACTGCATCATCACTTTGAGCCTGTTTTATGCCTCACATTAGAGTCATCCTCGTTCCAGGCCTTGTTTTTACTTCTCTTTTCAGCCCGCTTTTATCTGAGAAAACATAAACACATGTATATATTCTTCATCTGTACAATTTACTGCTGTATATTAATCTAGCCAAGAAATGATGCCAAGTGTCACACTGACTGGTCTGAGGACGCGTCAGTACAGAGCAGACTCAACCTTGGCTTCTCACAGAGACTCTTTGTACATACATGTTTAAATCGTCGGCTCCTTTTTAAGAGTCAGCTAAATTGTTAACTTCCATCTAGATCCTAAATAAGTATTTTTCCCAGTATGTCATTTATTATAGGCTGCTGCACCTCAGGAGCTGCGGTATTGAAGTACTGCCTGAGACATGCTGGGAGAGGTCTGGAAAATAAGTTGCTAAAAGAAAACCAGTTCAGGAAAGCAATTTTATGGTCCATTTTCCTGGTGGGACACTATCTGGGATGTGGTTTGTGTGTAAGCAAAAATCTGTTCAGGATGGGGAAAGACAGAAGGAGTATCAATCTGAGACATTATAGGGTGGTGTTCAGTAGATAATTTATGGGGCAAGGGGCCAAGGACTCAGACTTTTACAATCATTGTCATCTTTATGCATGAAGGAACACCACGGCACTTTTTGCTTTCCTTTTGCTTTCTGGTATATCTATCTAACTATATTAAGCCTTGCCACTTGCTATTGGCTTAAACATATATCTTAAGTAAACTGACCTTATTCTTTGAGACAAAAATGGGACACTGGGATGGCGAAACAGGATGGGGTTGTCAAAAATGGAACAGAATTATGCATTGGCGACTAAGGGGAGGGAAGAGGTGGATCAATCTGAGCAGAAGCAGAGCAGCCAGGCCAGCAGTAACTTAAGTACTATGCCATAAAGATCAGTGATCGCATAGTAATGACTTGTGGTCCAGTGGGACTTCATGCCAATACCAGGGCCAGTGCAAGGAATTTTGGCACTTTAGGTGAAAATCAAATATAAAACCCCTATAAGCCCTGCTCTAAATATCTTGCTTAAAACATGCCACTTTAACCATCCAGTGCCAGAAATGACCAATAAAACTCCACAGTGCCAGAGAGAACCCCTATAGCATTTACCTGCTATTTGACCACGCTGCTCCCTTTGAACAAACAGGTATGTGGGTTGCGGGGAATCCTTTTCAAAAGTGATTCGTATTGCCTCACAGGGGATAGGAACAGCAGTAGCAGCCGAGGTCCACTGCAGTCAGCACTGGCAAGAGCCGGCTTTAATGCAGAGTAAAAGGAGCAGCTGCTTTGGGCCTCCTCAACAGACTGGGCCTGGAGCAATTCAATTGCCCCTTTTGATCCACATTAAAGATGGTCCTGGTTTATTAAAAACAGGACAAAACTACACATATATTAAAAGATGAGACAGCTGGGAAATAGGGGTGGGGAATGGTCCCATTTAAAATGGTATATGTGGTCAGCCTAATCCTAAATCCCAAACACATACTGTGGACCCAACTGAGAAGCATGTCATTCAGTGTTATTATCAAAGCCCAGGCCACAAGCCTCCATTCCAATCTTGCAAATAACCCTCTTTTGGTTAAGGAAAGGAAAGACACATTCATGCTTCCTTCCTCCAGGAGTATTTTATGTTACAATTCTCTTGGTCATTCCTTTAAAATTTGCTTTTTTCAATTCTTCTTGGCCTAAGTCCTGATGAGGGGTATGGCAATGGATATGACTTCATGAGGGAAGAGTGTTCATTGTCTTGCTGAAAAGAAAGGTGAGGAAACATTCTTTTTTTCAGGTCTTTTGTTTCCCTCAAAATGCCAAATTACCTTTCTTTCTCTCTGAGTTTTATATTTAATGAAGGAGAGAGGGTAGTCTTATGGAAGAGAAGTCCATGGACAAGTCCCTAGGAACAGAATCAGCTGTCATCGAGCAGGTCACAGAGCCCTCCACTCTTCCCCGCAAATGCCCAAACACTTGACTTGTGCCTTATTCCCTTCAGAACATGCTGGCCTGATAAGGGCCATTGTACTGAATGGTTAAGACATAGGCTCTGACCTCAGGCTCCTGGGTTCCGATCCCAACTCTATCACTTTATATTGTGTGACTTTCAGCAATTTGCTGCACTTAATTTCTCCAAGCTTTTTTTTTCTCAATCATAAGTAAGAATGACTATAAGGGCAAGTGCCTCACAGGATTGTGAAAGAACTGGACAAGACAATCTCTGAAACACACTTAGTTTAGAACTTGAGTAGATTAAGCACCAAAAATATAGAGTCAGTTGTTTTTAGAATGGTTGATTCACAAATTGTACTTACAAAGCTTTCTCTGTGACAGCTTGGGACCTTGAGAACTTGGACACCCACCGTCACAGTGGGCCCTTCCCTGAGAGGGGCCTCAGCTTGTGTTTGCTCAGCACTTCACAGGTCCCTGAGGCTCCCTCACTGTCACT
The DNA here is from genome assembly GCA_004363575.1 of Solenodon paradoxus. Lineage (NCBI taxonomy): Eukaryota > Metazoa > Chordata > Mammalia > Eulipotyphla > Solenodontidae > Solenodon > Solenodon paradoxus. Next base: position 28,664 of record RJWH01002239.1, on the reverse strand, counting down.
GGCACTGGTTGACCTACAGGCTCTTCTTTAGATGCACAATCCTTTACTCAGCTCCCACAGTGATGCCCTACTCTGAGTTTACAGACTCTTCTGTGAAGAAAATTGGAGAAAGTTCCCAGGTGTGGCTGAGAAGGGTTTTCTCCCCACTCTATGAGAGTGTTCCAACCTGCTCATCACATATAGTAACTCAGAACCACCTAGGAGCCTTGACTTCTCTCTAGCTTCAGGTAAGTAAGATCCCTTCCTATCCCAGAAGCTAGGGAAATGTTTCCCCCACATTTTTCTTTCAGTATGTTTTCATTCCAGCATCTTTTTGCCCTACTGACCAACAAAAACACCAAACTCTCTTACCATATGACTCCCAGGAACTTGTTCATAGAACCTCAGTGGACAAACAAAAATCCTTTTCCTTCTCATTTGTTCATTAAACAAATATGTATAGAGTGCTTATCAGAGCTGGGTAGCTCTGGAGACAGAGATAAGCAACTGGTGCAGACATCACTGTTGTTTGCTAAGATGGGGAAGTCTAAGCCGGAAGAATGTGAAGGAAGGAGAGTGAATTTTCAATGGGGCATGTTAAATTTGAGACATCTAAGGAATATCTGTATGGAAATATTTAAAAGGCACTGAGATGCAAGTCTGGGGACTCAGATGTCTGGACTGGCGATTTGGAGTTTACCAGCCTGAGGTTTCATTTAAATCCAGGGAATTAGATGACATGACTGAGGGAGAGACTAGAGAAGGACAGGAAAGAAGAGGCCTTGGAATTGAGCACTGAGAAACGAGCATTTGGAGGTAGGAAATGGTAAACCAGTCAAGGAGACCAAGAAGGAGCAGTTAATGTGAAGGAAGTTAGTGTGAGGAAAGTCACTGATATTCTAGATATTCTAGGGACCAAAAAGAAGGGAGAGGGTAAGTGAACAAAGACACCTGAGAATTTAACATGAGAACAAGAACATCCACTGCTAGTCCTCATACGACCAATTTCGGTGAGGATCCAGCTTGGAGTATACCAGTGAAAGGAAAAAGCAGAGGCAGCATATGTGGCAACTGTTTTAAATAAGTTTTGCAGAGAAGGGAGCAGAGAAATAGAGCAGTAGGGGAAAGGATAGAGAATGCAGGGTCAAGGAGATGGGGAAACTAAGCACATCTATGTTGTGAAGAGGAATCAGCCAGATGTTTATGTTGTGGACAAGAATCATCTAGCAGAGAGGAAGAGATTGCTGAAGGCTGAAAAGAAGGGGAGAACAAAAGGCTGAAAGACCTTGACTGTGTGAGAGTGGAAGAAGCCCAGAACCCAGAAAGGCATGAGTCTTTGGCAGCTGGAGGGATGCATTCTCCATTTTAGCAGAAGAAGAAATGGGGGCAAGTGCAGGTCGAGTTTTAGGGAAGGTGGAGAAAGATAAGAGCACACTGATAGTATTTATATTCCGAATAAAATATGTGAAGTGAGGTCATCTGCTCAGCAGGAAGACAGATAGGGGTATAGGAAGCTTGAGGTAAGAGTCATCACAAGCTGTGGGAACTTAGAAATATCAGGAATATGAGTGATCAGTACTGAGCGCTGCTCATTGTATCTAGAGATGAAATTACAGTGCCCCGTGTTGCTCAGACATGTGTTTTCCTCCAGCAGTGCGTAGCTCTCTCAGACAGGATCCCCTCAGGCTCATCCTTGGCTGTGCCATGCTACAGGGACAAAACGAAAGAGGGGCACTGAAGTTGGGGATACTTGCAAGGAGTGAGTCTATCAATGGATAATGGAATACAGCACCCACTCCAGTTTTTGGTACACAGAGGCTTGGATTGAACTGATGAAAATGTGCATTCTCCCTACATAACATCCACAATGCATTTATACGTCCTTGACAAAGTGGAAGTTTAAGTTCTGTGAGTGGAAAGAGTATTTGGGTAGGGACCAAAGTTTTGTAAATTCTAGATTCTTGTCCTGCTATGTCATATGACTTACTGTTTATTTCCCTTTCCCTGTTATGGTAGTTATTGTATGTGTCTATGTCTCTCTGTGTGTGTGTGTGTGTGTGTGTGTGTATCAGATAAACACTCACATAAATACACAGACACACATATACTCTCATAAGAAACAAGGACACACTTTACTTCTATAAAGTCTGTGCCTTAAACCCTCTTCTTGAGGAACTTGGGACCTAACAGGGGTCGCATGTTTATTAAGTTACTGTCCAAAGCTATAATTGAAGATGTGAAAGTCCTTGGGAGATAATGGAAGGAGCAATTTAATTCTGTCTGGTAGGTAGCACTGTCTTCACAGAGGAATGGACATATGAGCTCAGAGTTTTCATTTAAACATTGACTGTTCAATAGAAACTCACAAGAGAATAGGAAAAACTTAAAAACACAGCTCGCATCACAGTTAATGCATGTTTACTGTGCCAGGCATTGAGCACTTTACCTACTTTAGTTATTTAATCTATAAATGGGTTCCATTTTTATTTCTATTTTTTCTGGGTTTAATTCGAGCCAATCCAGATACTGAGTGGCCCAAATGGGACCCCATCCTGGATCTTACTGATGCTGATGTTCAAGAGGAAATAGCACCAACAAAGGACCAGGAGTGTGAATATGCCTAAGTGTGAGTACAGGAGGACAGCTTGGTCAGGGGCAGTCAGGGAGCACAGAGGAGAATGGCAGGGGCAAGGGAAGGAAGAACAGAAGACACAAGCCAGGAGAACCAGACTGTGCCCAGAGTCTGGTCAATGAGTAGTGCCAGTTATCTGCTACTGTCCACTAAGCTACCCCAAATGTAGTGACATAAAACAAAACTTTTATTAAGCTGTGGATTTGGTGGTTCAGGAATCCAGAAGTCATAGTGGGATGCTTTGTCTCTGTTCTATGATATCTCAACGTTGAGCAGGTAATAGTCAGGGCCAGGGAAACTCAATGTTGGGCACTGGAAGTGTGTGGATGCTCATTTACTCATGTCTGGTTGTTGGTTTGCCTGGTTGACTGGACCTTAGCCAGGACCATTGGAATACCTTCACAGGGTCTGTCCACGTGACTGCATGGGCTTTCTTGCAGCGTGGTGACTGAATTCTAAGCACAAGCATCCCCTAAGAACAAGCAGTAGTACATGACACATGACTTCACTGATTGAGGCCTCACAAAATCCCCTCTGGCTTCAAGGATGGAGGACCAGGACCCCACCATTTAATGGAAGGAGTACAAAGAACTCAAGACATATTTTCACAGATACCGTAGAGTTCGTGAAGTGGGCTATGAAATATGAGAGTGCTTTCACTTCTTGGAAAGCTCATCTACCATCTCTGGGTGATCTTACTACACTGCAACTTCATATAAGAGGCATGGACACGAGCTGTCTGCTCTTCTTAAGTCCCTCATGAAGCTTTGTTTTCCTCATTTCATTTCCCCTTTTGTAGTCTACCTTACTTCCCTCATTTATAACTTTATATGAGAAGAGCCAAGTTTAAAGGGGCCCTGTGGGACACCTTGAAGATCATTAAAGAAAAAAATATATAAAATTCTAACAAATAATGAAATGACGTGTAACAGCAGAGTTTTATATCGGAGAATATCATCTTTCCAGTGCCTCAATTGTTGGCTGAAGATTTTGGACTAGCATTATGCATGATATTTTTAATTACACTCAGTGTAATTGCAAAATTGATACCATTTTTTAAAATGATATATTCATAAGCTCAGTGGAACCTCCTGAGGTAGGTAAACAGCTAAACCTTCCAAGATAGATAGATACTTATAAGCATAGTTAATCTTAAAATGGCAAATCAGGTTTACTTATGACAAGTTCCTGGTTTGGAAGCAATACACAACCTTGCTCAGCTAAATGTTTATAGAGTGGAGAAAAACGGGGTGGTCAGGCAGCTGCATTATTGCAAGCCGGCATTTAAAGCACGCTAAAGAAACCTGATTTGATTCTTCTTTATGTTTTTAGTTGGACCTACACATGGTGATTTAAAGTAATACTCAATAATACAATCATTAGTTTTATTATGTTCCAATATTTTTCACAAATATATTTTTTTTCCACAAATTTTGACTACCATGAACAAATCTAGAGGGAGTCACAGAATGTGATCAGTAACTATGATCTCAAAGTATGTTATTTTAAGAGAGATTCTTCTTTTAATGATCAATCTTGACTTGAGGAAAATACCTTGATTTTGCGTAAAATTATCTTCAAAAGTTAAAAGAAATAGTATCTCACTTTAGCAAGAGTTCAGTGTATACTTAGTTACTATTATATTGAAGTCCAAAATGCTCACTCAGATTTGCTCGTCTCCATATCCATTCTCACTATGTTTTTTGAATAAACTCAGAGATAGTAAAAATACCAAAAAAAGGAAGAATAGTAGAAATAATTGGTAATTTCCACTTTTAGCATGATCTGGAGAGTATCATCTAAATCTCCCCTTGAAGACAGCTAGAAAAATTGAACACATTTTTTTTTTTTGTTAAATTTTGTAGGCATCAGATAAGTTAGGGAAAAGGATCAAGACCAAAGGAGGACAAAAGCCGGAGAGGCACCAGGTTATTTATCCCTGGTGGTATCTGCTGATTTAGGAAGAAGCAATTGAGAGGCTTATAAACTGAGCAGTGCTATTAACAATCTCATGGGCTAGCAAGACAAAACAAAAAGCAAAAATTTGTTCAAAACTTGACAAGGAAGGTTTGGTAATCAACTACATGTTGATTAGGCCTCTGAGGGGTTACTTTAGGGAAGAAAGGATGAAGTGAAACTAGATTAGTCCACAAAGATTTTGGAGCCCAAATTCAAATAATGTCTGAGACACATACTTAAAGTAACCATACTCAAATTTCTCATACTTTTTAAAAATCATAAAGTATTGGGAATTTGGGCAGAGAACTTATAAATTATAAAACTCAAAATTTAAGAATTTACTGGATATATATATATATATTTATACCTATATATTTATACATATATATCAGATTACAGAGAGCTGAAGAGAGAATAAATAAATTGGAAGATAAGTTAAAAGGAAATATCTATACTAGATTGTGGAGTGATAAAGAGATAGGAAATTCCCAAATGTGCAACAATTACAAAGGAAACACATCAAAAAAGTTATCACATATATGTAGGCAGAGTCCAAGAAGGAAAAAACAAATAAATAAATGGGTTGGCAGGAATATTTGAAAAAGAATTGGTTAAAAGTTTCACAATTAATCATTTTAAAAGAACACTAGAAACTATAAAAAAAATGGGATGGTATTTTCATAGTGTTAATAGTAAATATCATCCAATCTGTAATCCTAAAGTAACAAAAAATGTGTTTTCAGAAATACAAAGATTAGATAAATACCTTTAAGACAAACAAAAATGATAGAATTAATTATTTATACTCCATTGCTACAAGAAATTTTTAAAAGGTGTTTATAACATAGAAGAAAAATGATTCCAGAAATGGGGTTAGAAGTAACAGAGTGAATAAAAAACAATAAAGTTGGAGTTAATATCCGACAACAGGAGACTAGAATGCTCCAAGATTTTGTTTACCCACAGAACCATCAGAAAAATAACCAGAAGCTATGTGAACAATCTTTGCAGTTTTGAAAACAATTAAGGTTTACAGCAAGAAAACATGCCTAATCAAGAAAAAAAAATCTCAAAACTGTAGGAAAGTCATGCGGTGGTTTTGCTAATCCTTCCCACTCCCTCCCTGATGCGGTGATAACAGTTTTGGTCTTCAGCAGTAGCAAGCCAGTTCCCAGCTCCCTGCCTTGAACCCAAGGGAGCAGAACAGATATTATGTGAAAATGATTGTGTACTTTGTTCTGAGTGACTGACTCACTCGTCTCTGTCTTGTATAACTTGGAATGTATCTTAAAGCCCAGAGGAAAAGCTGGGCAGAGATCTCTAGTGGATTAGGACATCTAAATGCAACCATGCTGACATGGGAGCCTGTAGAGTCCTCGAATCATACCTGCCTGCCTCTGCAGTGACTCCCCTTCCACCCCCTCATCCTGGCCTCTACTGAATACTGCCACAGCTCATATGACCAAAAGCTGGTGCCTAAGGCCTGACCTGGTTTTCTCTCCCCTATCCCTCTGCTGACCCAGGATCTGGGACCAGCTCTCCATCATAAATACTGAGGATAGGAGAACAAGGACAGGGAGCTGAGTTGTATTCAGTTTGTAAAGACCACAGGAGTGGCCCCCAGATTCTGCTACCTGACTACAGCAGAGCCCAGGCACAGAGGCCCCACTTCTGAGAGCCATTGCAAAGCTGGAAAGTGCCAGGTGGGGTCTGCCTTCCACACTTCACCCTAGCTCCCTTGGACCCCATACTCCCCAACCCCACAGTTGTCCAGGAAGGACTGGCCACTCTGTCCCAAGCACTACAAAGTTCCCCTAGATGGAAGCATGTCAGGCTCACAGTCTCCCCATAGAACCCCCACTCCCTTGAGGCACGCTGGCCTCCTTGGGGTACACCTGCTTCCAGGATTTCCACCAGGTTGGAGCCTGTCACTTCAGGGCCCTTCTCAGGATTGCCGTTTTCTTCTATGCCTGTGGATTTAACTTTTGTATATTTGTAATCAAAACTTTGAAAAAAAAAAAAGTGTTTTTATCTTACTATTTGATCTTGCATTTAGCTTACTAACTCCCAAACAAGTGCCCAAGATTTATCTTGCTTCCTGTGGAAATGGACTATGAAGCTGCCCACACCTGACATCTTGTGCCCAATACACAGTGCCAACATTAAAAAAATCAAGAAGTCATTTCATTTGATTTCATTTATATGGAATTTAAAAATGGGAGAATATAAGTCACAGTTTTAGAAGTCAGAACAGTAGCTAACTTTGGGAGAGTAGCGGGTATAGTGATGGGGGTGGGGGAGGCACTGGGAGACTGGCGATGTTCTGTGGCTGGATGGGTGGTTACAGGTGGTCTGCTTTGTGATAATTCATTGAACTATAAATGTCTGTACATTATGTACGCACAGTTTTCTGTAGGCATGTTGTTATTAATGATTAAAAGGATCTGAGAAGCTTCTAACAAATTGTTGCAAATGATTTTAAAAAATGTAAGGCCTCTTTGAAAATTGAACTTCTTATGACTGATCCATTTACATAAATTTCTGAAAAACAAATTAAGAGTTGTTTTTCAAAGACCATATCCTGCCCAGTAAGAAAATCTTGATATTTCTAAGTAGTTCTAGGTAAGACTCCCCCAGTTTAAAATAAAATATATCTGCCTTTGCTTGGTTGCTAAACATGGCATGACAGTCAATTTTCTGGCAGGTATGTCAATAATGTTGACAAGAATAAAACACAGAACCTCAGAATTGCACAATTTAAAGGAATAATGTAGTCTAATTCTTGTTCCCTCCCTCCTTCCTCCCTCCCTTCCTTTCTTTTAATACTTTTTAAAGGACATGTGCAGGCAGGAATGACAGTAATTAAAGAAGCAGGTAGAAAGAGAAAGGAGAAAGGAAAATTTTATTTACTTTATTTAGTTGTTCATTTTTGTTGCTGCCTCTGTACCAGGATGAGAAACTGGGTCCTTGGTATATACATGGACTGTGCTTGACTGAAGGTGGTCAACCCAACCGCTCTTCCACCAGGGTGTGCAAGAGTTATGCTTTCTTTATGAATCTGATGGAATCTATGATATTTCAGCTCTTGAAAATACATATAATATATATGTGTATATGTATATGCATAATATTTTACGTGTTATTTCAGTTGGTTCTTCACAGTAGTTAATCCAAGACAGGTTACTTGGTGGATGAAGCTCTAAAACAGAAGATGAAGTGACATACCTGGGTAGTGGAAAAACTGGGACTGGAATTTCAGTTTCTTAATTTCCAAACCAGTCATTATTCTTTCAAGTGAAGTCATTGTTTTTCTCTTCCCCTGATCCCCATGTATATATCGATGCTATTCATATTGAATTGTCATATAATTCTACTTAGGAAAGGGCTTCAACAAAGAAGATGACTCATTTATCCCTCTTTTAGAATAATAGACCTTAAATTTTCCTCTATCACTTTTACTTAAGACTGTTCATTGTCTTTCCAGCTATATCACAGGAACGATGACATATCCATTTTTGTTTTCCCCAAACTGCTTACCTACCTAAATTCAAGAATACATGGTTACCAGGGGAATTGGAGGTGGGAGGGGAGGAAAGAGGGAAAGGTGGTGGGAAAGGACCCTGGATCTTTGTTGGTGGGTGTGGTGTGAAATACAGATGGAGATGCAATTTTGGTTTCCTAAAATTAATACTACATTGTGAATAAAAGAAAAAATAAATATTACTGTAAAAAGAATACATCCATTATAAACATTGGTTGAATTAAAAGAACATGCAAATATCAGACTGAAATTCATGATAGAGTGATAGCCCATCACTACAGTGTTATTGTGAATTCAGATTTTGATGTCAGACTCATTTAAATATGAATTCAGTCTTTGCCAGTTACTAGCTATTTGCTGCTGGGTATATTATTTAATTTGAATCTCACAGGATAAATCTGATAGTGTCAAACTTACTTCCCCAAATCACTGTGAGGATTAAAGGAAGTAATCTATGTGAAATATCTGAAGCAGTACCTGGAATATAAAAAGTAGCTCTGACTGTTATTATAGTATATTCAACTCTGAATGAAAGACTCAGCTGAAGAACACAACTTAGAATCGTAGAATTAGTGTGGTCAGCCACCTCAAATGATCCATGAACTTTTTGTGTATTATTCTCATATAGTCTACCTTTGCTTAGCCTTTCCTAGTGACAAGAACTTATTAGAATCAACTGAAGTAGCTCCAATTCTTCCAAAGTTCTTCCTTATTAAGGTAAACCATGTGAAATTGCTGTGTGTAGGTCAAAATAATCAAAGTATCAATAATTTATAATCAGATGACCAGAAATGTGCCAGCTACTTCCTCCCACTTTAGTTCAATGTCTACTCTCTCCACCTATATGACAATCATTTAGAGGTATGGTGGGTCAATGGTGAACAAGCACATGTCTTTATTGAGGTTTATGTGCTTGCTAAAGGAGAAAATATAAAAATAAGAAATGTGTATACTTTTCAGTCTCAAACAGATAAAAGCAGACTGTTTCAAGGAAAGGGCTTAGCAGAGCAAATTCCTACATTTACACAGGAATTGAATATAGGGCAGCATTGGCCAAGAGAACTTTCTGTGATGATAAAAATATTCTATAACTGTCCTGCATGACAGTCACTAGCCACATATAGCTACTGAGCACTTAAGCTGTGGTTAGTGTGATGTGACTCAGAAAAATGCAATTTTAATGTAACTTAATCAATTTAAAATGAAAAAGCCACAGGTGGCTAGTGGCTACCATATTGAGCAGAGGAGGGTCAGAGGAAGTGGAGTCAAGGGGAAGAGATGAAGAGGAGAAGTCAGCAGGACCCAGATCATGAAATATAATTGTGGCCTTACCCTTAAAAACTTCACGGAGTCTCAGAAGGATTTAAGCCACACGAAATAAGATAATCATATATGAGTTTAGAAAAATAATTCTGGCTACCTTGGGAGATAAACAGGATTTAATGGAAACATCAATATTATTTTTAGAAGTTTACTCTATATAAAGAGAGAGATGGTGTCAAAGAAAAGTGACTCGATATCACAAAAAAGAATATAACTAATGACATCCAGTCACATCCGATACTCATATAAGCATTTATACATTGTTAATAGTATCCATTAACCATAAAGATCCACATTTCATGTCCTTTTCCCTAGTTGCTCACAAGCTATCTAGCTTTCAAAGTATTTTGAGTTTCCAAGGGCACCTGATCTCACAGTCTAGCAACAAAAAATCCATCAGTATCCACCTTTCTCTTCTGTGCATATTTCGCTCTTCTCTTAAGGTCCTTTCCACATGAGGCAATTTTTGACGGTGGTCATATCAATAATTCTGATCATCCAAAGTCAACTTCCTTATCATTAATTATTAATCCTAAAGAATTAGAAAGGCCCTCTAGTCTCTGTGGAAGGAAGAAGAAAGTGCCCATATGAGAAACCTAAGCCACGCTATTTGGTTCACTCTTTCCTTTGTCCTCAGAGCATTTTCTTTAACCAGCTTTTCGAGACTTTTTACCTTCAATGGGGAGTAAGAAAACACAAAACAAAATGAGAATTAACTTCCTAGAGATGAATGGTGATAAGTTGACATTGGGTCCCTCTCTAAGTACTTTTGTCTCTCTCCCTCTAGGACTCAATACACACACACACACCCTAACCACTCATCTGCTCCCTGACACATGTCACATGAGAGCATATACATTGTGTGTGAGGACCTCTCCAACTCCTAATGTTTCAGCCCACGTATCCATACAAGAATGGATTCTCTTCAGGATCAGCCAGCACCAGTCTTATTCTGCAAAAGAGATGGGTCAAAGGAGAGCATAAACAACCCCATTCAACAGCCAGATATTATGTTAGAGAGTTGGGAATCAAAGCATATAGAATGGGAAGTGCCTGGGCTGACTTTGGTACCAGACTGAGCTGGATTCAAATTTCAATCTGATTACTTTGACTAACTAGATAGATTCTTTATTCTTTGTAAATTTCAGTTTTTGATTCTATAAAACACTGAGTTTGGGAGAGTTTTAAAAATTAGGAATAGCATATGTGCAGTGCCTGTTACCTAGTAGGTCAACAGGTGGAAGCTGTCATTACTACAATTCTGGCAGGGCCCTAAAAGCTGGGGAGATTATAGGTTTTGCAAAGGGAACACAGAATAAAAATCAGAGTGCTATCACACTGGATGCAAACATCTTGAGACTTTATTAAATTACAGCCTCGGGGTCACCTTCAGTCAACACTGAAGCCAGAGACAGGAAATGACTTGATCAGGGTCACACAGCAAGTGTGTCTCAGAGCCAGGACAACATTCCAGGTAGGTCTGGAAAGGTTCAATGGTTCCTTGTGTGAGGAGACTCAGCTCTGACCTACTCCACGCTGATGTGACAATCGTGCCCTCCGTTGTACCAGGGAGTATCCCCTCAAATGACAGGTTAGAGTAAGAGCAGGTACAAGTTGCTTACTGGGGCTTACAAGGCAGGGCCGACATCCCGTCGTCATGGCAACTGTAGCATCATTGGGGAGAACGGCTCTTCCCCCGCCCTCACCCCTCCCTGTTCACGCAGCGGATGTACACGTGCTACGGGGTCACGTGTTGTTGTTGGGCCTGGAAGCTGCTTCCGGGTCAATGGAGGACACTGGGCTGCGGCGGCCGGAGCGGGGGACTCGGTGAAGCGGAGCGGGTCCGGGGCCCGCCGGGAGCAGGTCGGAGGCTGAGCGGCGGCCTCGGCGGAAGCCGGGAGGGGGGGACAGGTGCCGCCCGACGAGCCGCCGCAGCAGCCCCTGCTCCCGGGCTGCGGGTGAGTGGAGCCGGGCCTGCCGGCGCCGCGGGCGCTCCCCTCCGCCGAGGCCTGGGCGCGGGCGAGGGGACCCATCAGGAGGGGCCCCGGGGCCAGGGACCTGGTGGACGGGGGACCGGGGCGAAGGGACCAGGACCCAGAGCGGCTGCCGGGAAGGGCGGCGGGACCGGGTCGGGGGCCTGAACTCGGAGGGGAGTCCAGTCCCGGGTCGCAGGCAGTGTGGGACGCCCTTCCGAGTTCCTGGGGATGCAAGCTCCTGCTGCGCCCCAGGGTGCAGGCGTTGGGAAGATGCCCCCTGGTTGGCAGGAGACCGGGAGAGGAGTCTGGGCTTCTGGGGAAAGGAAACTTGTCTCTGGATCGCTGAATTTTTTTTTTTTTTTTTTTTAAAGAGGCGTCCCCGGGGAGGTTTAGGGGCCGGAAAGGAGTGGGCCCACACTAGGCCACGGTGGTTTAGTGAGGCGAGTGGCAGTCTTTGCCCCAAGTTGGGAGATGCTGCGAATGGGGCTTAGGGGGAGGGTACTTTGCCCTAGGTTCTGGGACGGGCAAGTACAGACGTCTGGGTGGAGCCTCATTCTCTGTTGAGAGATGGGGTGCGGGATTCTAGGTCCGCTCCTAGGAAGACATTCTGGGAATTGGTTAAGAGAAAAGGAGATTTAATCCTGTCTTCTCTGTGGACACAGTAATTCTACAAGTCGTAGTTAAGAAAAGTTGGTGGAGGAGTTGAACTGTTTGGGAGTGGAGGAAGGAGGAGCGCTACTCCGTGAAGGTTGCTACCAGGAGGTTGTAGGCACCGCCCGGGGCTGCTGTTGGGGGAAGTTGGCAATGCTTTCGGGTCCAAATACTGGCAGAGCCGAGGCAAGTCCCTGTTCTTTCTAGGCTACCATGGAGCTCTTAATTGGTGTCTAAGAGCCCATTTTGAGCAAAGAGGTTAGTGTTTGTGTAGGTGCTGTGGCCTAATGAAAGCAGAAAGCCTTTGAATCTTGAGGCTTTAGACCTAGATCTCTAGGGTAGTAGCTTTCAAACTTAAAAAACTCCATAGTAGTACGTTTTACATCAGAACCTAGCACATAGCTAACATGAACTAAAAGTTGTACAAAAGAATATTTACTCTTATTACATGTGATGCCATCTGGTCATTTGTTATTCCATCCTTTTTCATTACAGAAAGCTGACTGAAATCACCACATTTTAATTTATGGGTCACAGATTGCAGTTTGAAAAATACTGTCTCCAAAGCACATTTCTTGGCCTTCAGTCAGTCCTCATCTTGTACACTTCTAGAGAGCTAGGATTATAAGGCCATGGTTGATGGGGGTTAGCGGGTGTGCCAAGCAGGGGACTGCTTTAGTTGTTTACATATTTGTAACTGATATTATACTGGTCTTTTCTAAAGTATTATAGCTTTAATCTTTGATGATGTCTCAAGTCTGCCTGGTCGTTTGATAAATGTTTAAAAATAAGTGTTTTAATTTCCTCTAGCCTTTGCTGTACTGAGAAATTTGAGAGATGTAGTTCCATTTAGTTGATTTCTCCCTACAGTGTAGTTAAGGTAAATTTATCTTAATGTTTCATTGTTGTAAAGATAAACAGATTTGATTTTCTGTATTTAGAAAAGTGTAAACTGACATCTATAAACTCTTCTTACTCCAATAATTATCATATCGTATATACTTTTTACTGTATGATTAAAGGTATAGTTCATGGCTTTTAGTATATATTTTTAATTTAATCATAAGCTTAAGTGTGACTTTCAGTCAATTAACATCTTAAATTCCTTCTCTGGAACTTGTTTCCCTTTGTTTATAGAAGAGTTGAGGGCCTTAGATTAATAGATTAAAAATAAATGTTAATAGTGTGGGTCAACAAAGTGAGAGGCCTTCATTGCTGCAGTGTTTAAAATCCTTTTAAAAGTCACATAGCCTACTGCTACAAAACATTGATGTCAAATGATGTTGTCTTATTTCAGTAGGTAACTTTATAAGGTATGTGTTTTAAGACCAATTTAATAGCGTTTGTTTTTGTTAAAGATGCATTCATATTATTTGGAACCTGAAATTCAAAGGTAGGAGTCATCAGGAAAGAATTGTCCAAATTAAACTTAGAGAGACAGCTGATGAAACCATTTTTAAACTTTGTTATAAAATATATTTATTATTTATTGACTGTATTTTGTTTGCTGATGACAGAGGCCTTGTTGATATTGATCAGCTGTCCTTTAAAAATTATATTTTGATTAGGTAAATGTTGGTTTTTTAAAGTATTTACCTTTGAAGAACATTTAAAAAGTTTTTTGCTGTTGTTTTTTTGTTTTTGTTTTTTTTGTGGTAGGTGTTTGGGCATTAAGGACGATTTTCATTAATTTCACTTTTCTGGGAATCATCTGTACATGTCAATAAACAGTTTTGGAGAACTTATCCTGAGTGACTGTGTGTGGTTTTTTATTGTTTTTATTTCTTCTTTTGAACTTCGGCCTCTTAAATGTCTACCTATAGTACATTTATTAATATCTACCTATGGCAGATTCATTTCATCTTCTAATTTGTACTTTCAAACTTTGTGGGTTTGCAAATCAGATGCTTATATTTATTAGAAGTTTGTGTAAAATGAGATTTGCTCTGAATAATCTTCTTTTATTTATTCAGAGGCCTCTGTACTGACCTCCTAGACCTGGACTCTGTTTGTTTGTTTTACTTTTTTGTTGAAGTAGAATTGACATACAACATTATACTGGTTTTAGGTATACAACAATGATTTAACATTTGTACACGATACGAAGTGATGACTACAAGATCTATTTCCCATCTATTCTTACCATTTTTCAAATTTGCCTTTGGACCCCATGCTGTATATTATATTCTCATAACTTACTTATTTTATAAATAGAAATTTGTGCCTCTTGATCCCCTTCACCCATTTCATTTATCTCCCAAACTTCCTCTCCTCTGGTCTTAACCACCAGTGTGTTCTCTGTATCTATGAGTTTTGTTTTGTTTCATATATTTGTTAGTGTTTTTGGTTCCATGTATAAGTGAAATCTTGTAGTATTTGTCTAGTTTATTTCATTAGCATAATACTCTCAAGCTCTGTCCATGTTGTAAAATACAAGATTTTATGCTTTTTTGTGGTATTTCCTTTTGTGTATGTGTGTGTACATATACATATACATGTACACACACATTCATATACTACATGTGTATCCATTCATCTATTGATGGAGAACTAGGTTGTTTCCATATCCTTGGGATTATAAACAATGCTGAGTGAGCATAGAGGCACATATCTTTTTGAATTTGTGTTTTCATTTTCTTTGAATACACACAGAAGTGTAACTGCTAGACCATATGGTAGTTCTATTTTTAATTTTCTGAGTACCCTTCATACTGTTTTCACCAGTGACTAGCAAAAATTTACATTCCCTTCAACAGTGCACAGTTGTTTCCTTTTCTCCACATCCTCACCAACACTTGTCATTTCTTTTTCGTTGTCTTTTTGTATAGCCATTCTGATAAATGTGAGGTGGTACATCATTCTAGTTTTGATTTGTGTTTCCCTAATGCCTTGTAATGTTGGGCATTTTTTCTTGCACCTTTTGGCCATCTGTATGTCTTCTTTCGAAAAATGTTTATTCAGATCCTCTGCCCATTTTTTTTTACAGGATTATTCCTGTGTTATTGAATTGTAAGAATTCCGTATTTTGCATATTAACCCTTTCGATAAGAGATTTGCAAATATCTTCTCCCATTCAGTAGCTTGTATTTTTTTTTTTTTTTTTTGTAGTTATTGTTGATTTCTTTCATTATACAGAAGCTTTTTAGTTTGATGTAGTTCATCATTTTGTTTTTTGCTTCCCTTGCTTTTGGAGTCAAACTCCTAAACAAAAATCATCTTAAGATTGATGTCAAGGAGTTTACCACTTTTTCTTGTAGGAATTTTATTATTTCTGATCTTACGTTCAAATCTTTAATAATTTTGAATTAATGTTGGTGTGTGCTGTTAGGTAATAGTTCGGTTTCAGTTTTTTGCCTGTGACTGTCCAGTTTCCCAAGCACCTTTTATTGATGGGACTGCCCTTTCCCCATTCCATCCTGGACTGTGTTTTAAATAAGAACACTTTCTATTAGGGGCCTAGTTAGCTACATAAGAAAAAATGATAAAAACTGCCTTGGAACTGGTGTGCTATCATTTGGACTTCAAGAGTGAAGAGATCTTTTTCTTGATTGTTTTGCTTTGCCCTACGTAAATTAGTCATTAAGATTCGCTATTCTCCCCCTTTTCTGCTACCCTTTGTCTGTTATCCTAGGTCTTCTTCATCAGGCATAGCTCCATCAGATTACTCTTCCCAAGAACATTGCTGTGATTTGTCGTGTTTCTCCTCAAAACCCATTAGCCACTTCCCAGTGCAGCACTAAATCAAGCTCCTACCATTTAGGCTGATATTGGGGTCTTCTTCTACAGCTCTGCTTCTTCCTGGTATCATTCCCTTTCTAAGTGCAGATTCTCTACTCCTGACAAGCCGACTGCTCATTGTACCTTCCTTCCCATGTGACATTATTGCTGAAAACATGGAAAATCTGTCCCCTTTATGAAATCCTGCTCATCCTCATTTCAGTATAGTCTTTGAAGTCTTCCTTGACTCACATTGCATATATTACTCTTCCTATATTGCTTTACTGTTGTTGTAGGATGTTCTTTCCCATTTTTATATTTTAAACCCTTGGACAGGAAGCTCAGATATCCTTGAACTCTAAGATACCTAGCACAGAGTTTCTTCAAGTATACTTCATGGGCCAAGTGAATCAGAATTAATTGAACTCATTAAAATTGCAGATCCCTGAATTGCACCCTGGACGTGTTGAATCAGAATCTCTGGTGGAGCCAGGGAATCTGTCTAGGTGGTTCTTCTGTATAGTAAAATGAGAATCACTGACCTAGCAAGAAGTTTTAAATTATAGCTGGTACACACGTAAAATTTTTGAACAGATGATATAAATGAACTAATATCTCTAGCAAAATGATTTAATTTTAAGACTTTGAAGTCAAGCAGGCCAGATGTGAATCCTGGCTCTTCACTCACTAGCTGTCTGACCCTAACCTCTCTTTGCTTTAGTTTTTTCATCTGCAAAATGGGGTTAAGAATAGTATCTCTCATAAGGGCGTTGTGAGAATTGAATGAGATAATACAGTACAAGGCGTATAGTAAATCGATAGATTTTATCTGCTGTTGTCATAGCTGTGATTAGTATAACAATGTTAAACTATTGAAATGTGGTAAGGAGCAAATTGATCAGGGTTTAAAGAATTGAGACAAACTGCATTTTTCATTTTAAACTAACAGATAGTAAGCCCATGGTGTTTAAAGTTGTAAAGATGTTTTGCTTTCTTTAGACTGCTGGTACAAATTAGCATGTTTTTTTTCCCCCCTTTCATTTTCCCATTGCCTGAAGAATACAACTTTTAAACAAAGGACCTGACTCTTACTTCTGGTCCTACCAGCCTATCTTCTTCACCTTCCAGCCTCCTCCCACACTCTGCACCTGCACAGTGCATTTCTCACTGTCACTTATTCGTGCCTTTACATATGCTTTCCGTTTTATTTTTCATCAAGGTAGTTTCTGATGCTCTCATTTAAGACTAACTTTTATGTGTGGCCGCTCTCCATGAAGAGTCACTCCCTCTGTATTCTCTCCTTATCTGGATTTATGTGCACATTTGTCTTTTTTGGAAGGAAAAGGACAGAGGTGGAGGAGGACTCATAGCTTCCCATTGGGCTTTCCTAGTCTCAGCTTGCATAAAAATAACTACAATTTGTTGGTCATTTACTACATGCCAGGCACAACTAATCTCATTTAATCTCTACAGTGACTCTTAAAATAGTATTAACTCCACTCTACGATTGAGAAAGTCTACAGAGGTAAGTAACTTGCTTAAATTGCAGTGCAGATTCATGCTTGAACTCAAGCTTAACTGAGGCCCATGATCCTAATCAGCGTTTTTCTAGAAACAGGAGATTTAGAAAGGTAACTCATTTTCAAAACTGGTTGTGACACTTTCACTAATCGGTAATAGTCTCTAATTGTAGTCTGCTAGTAATCTTGTTGAGAAAAGTCTTATCAAAATTAAAATTGTGTTGTTCTTCGACTGAGACCTTTCCAGTGATTCTCAAAATTTCGCTTTCCAGTCTGCGACATTTGTCATTGGTGTACTTGACTTTCATCTCATTGTCAGAAGTTAATACTTTATTTACTCAAAGTCATTTTTTCAGTTATCAAACAACTGTTTGTTGCCACTTGCCAGACTCTGCCCCATATACCACTGAACTGAACTGACAAAGTTCTGCTTTCGTGGGACTTAGGTTCTGGTGGAGAGGGACCTAAAGCAAATGCCAACTTCTAACACATTGTGGTAAGTGCTGTAAGAATGGAAGGGTAAGTGGTGAGTGATTGATGGTCACGTGGTGCTATTTTTGATAGAGTGATCAGAGGCAGACTCATTGGGAAGCAAACATTTGTGTTCAAATTTATCTGAGGTTTAGATGCTATGATGAAGCCAGTGAAAACCAAGAGTCAGAAAAAGGAAAGGCTATAAATGTCTTCAGAGAGAATCAGCTTGACAGGTTTGAGAAGCTTAAAGCCAGTGTAGCTGAAGTCTGTGAGCTAGGTGGGAAGAAGTGAGGTTGGAGAGAGAAATAGAGATTAGACAAGCCCTGAAGACTGTGATAGAGACATTGGGTTTTATTCTAAGGGTGAAGGGAAGCCATGGGAGACTTTAAATGGCATGATCTGACTTAAATTTTGAAAAGCTTACTTGCCTGCTTTGTGGAGAATGAAATTGTGTACGTCTAGAGAGGCAGGGAAGAAGCTATTAGAACTGTCCTAGTGAGAGGTTGGTGGAGGCTTGAAAGGGAGATGGAAAGAACTGAAGAACTGTATAACACTGGGGTGTTTTAGAGGTACCATTGATAGATCTTGCTGATTAATTACTCGGGCTTATGAGAGAAGAGCAAATAGAAGTAGGGACTGGTGAAGGATGAGCAGGTTCGAGGACAGAATTAAAAGAGTTCTAATTTGCCTCCAGGTGCCTCTCCCTACTTACACACCCCCACCCTCCAAGGATACCACAATTCTGATTTTTTTTTAAATTATTCTCTGGCTATTTTTTATAGATTTGTACTACCTTTAATGATTTTAATAAGTATGATGATTATTTTTCCATGTTTTTGAATTTTTAAGTGGAATTGGACTATTATTCTTGTGATGAATTATTTGACTCATTCAAAATTACTTTTAAAGGTACTCATTTTGATGAAGAAGCAGGCAGAACAAGTTGTCATTGTTAGTTTCCATTGTTGTTTAACATCGTATTTTATGAATAGAATGTGGTTAATCCAATCGCCTCTCCTTGGATGTGACTTGTACCTCCGGGGTTTTTGTAATTTCAAATTCCGTTGTCCTGGACCTTCTTGTATTTGTTTCTTGGGGCTGCCAAGTCCCTGCACCAGTTCCACCGAGGATGGAGTTGATGAGCCACAGGGCATGTGCATCTTCAGCTTCACTGGACGGATAAATCGCTTTCCAGGGCGTACATCCATCAGTACTGTAGCAGCTCCTGTTCTGTGTTTTCACCAGCACTCAGTGTTGGTAGAATTTGTAAGTTCTGCTAGTTAATTAAAAATAATCGTGATTTTGATTTTTGTCTCTGTGTTATCGAACTTGACCATCTTTTACATATATTTTTTATTCATTTGAGTTTTCTGTTAAATACTGTTCATGTCTTTTGCCCATTTTTTTTTTTTTCCTGTTAGGTTGTTTGCTTTTGCTTTATGTGTTTTAAAGAATTATCTGTATTAGTTACATGCGTTACAGATATCTCTCCCCCCCATTTCTGGCCTTTTTTTTTTTTTTTTTTTTTTTTTTTTTTTTTTTTTTTTTTTTTTTTTTTTTTTTTTTTTTTTTTTTTTTTTTTCTTACGTTCTAAATGTCTTTCGACAGTCAAAAGTTTTTCGTTTCACTGGCCAACTTTTCACTTATGGGCTCTTTATGAAACATTTCCTTAAATCACGATCTTAAAAATTATTTTATTAGGGAAAAAAATAGCTATTTTCTTCTCAGGGGTAAAATTTTCCATCTATATTTTATCTGGAGTTGAGTTTTCTATATTGTGATTTGAGGATTCAGTTAAGTGATTTAAAGTTTTCCCTCTGCCACTTCCTGCCTTACATACATGGGCTTGTTTCTGGACGCTCCTTTCTAGTCCCTTGGTTGATCTTCCCCCCAGAGTTGTTTTCTCCAACAGAGTATAATCAGTTCTTGTTATTTATGGCATTTAATGTAAAGTTGCCATGAACAGTGAATTAGTAATACGGAGCCATTCTTCCTAGGGGAAATAGAGGGCTAGATTCTGAGTAGGGTGTTGAAGGATACCTAACACTTTGATAGGTGAAGAGGAGAGGCGAAGACCTTCTAGTTAAGGAAGAATGGTATTATATATGTCAGTTATTTTCACTGCCTATGTCATTCATTGACATAGCATCTGGCACTGAAAAAATTAGGTCAGTTCTATTTGACAGAAATTCCAAGTCCCCCAGTCCTACATTTATGCTGCCTGCTCACTGGCTGGTGGTGGTAGGGGTCATAGGGGCTGCAGCCACAGTAGAAATGATAGTCAGCTGAGATTTATTGTCATACCTGTGTGTCAGGTACTGTGCCCTATGCTTTTCACTCTTACTCTTCATTCAGCAGTTCACCTATCAGCTAGGAGTTTGGGACTCTCTGTTACCCCCTTTTATGGGAACCAAAGTAATAGCCCCCAGTCACAGAGTTGTGGAGTTGGTCAGGATTTACACCCAGGCAGTTTGGTTCCAGAGCTCACACCACCACACAAAACTACTGTAGCTCTAAATGTGGAGGGAGCTGGTGATTTTTTTTTTTTTTTTTTTTAATAACCTGTAAACTCTGCAACCTATCTCTGTGGCTGATGTTTAACATTCCTGCAATCCCTGGTTATTAGCTAGAGAGGTTTATAAACTCCCCTAGAAGGCTGCAGAGTGATGAGCTAGTAGACTGTTCTTAATGAGGCTTTGCTTTAACTTGATGGCTTCTGTAGGTACTCAGGAGGAGAGATAATGGGGGTAATCTGTTCTGTAAATTGCTGAGTAATGACCTCAAACTTGTGTATTCACAGCTGAAAGAGAACCTGAATATACAATTTTGTTATGAAAACCAATCCATTCAAGAGACATTCCTTGCTTTTTTGTCAGGAAGGAGAAGTTGAGAATATTTTTTCTTCTTTCCTTTTGGTGACTGGAACAGTCAGAACTGCAGCTTACTTCTGTGGTGGTTATATTGATGTGATTATAATGCTTTTCATTCAATTTTAGAAAGTTGTTTTACTGTGATTTCTTTTGATGCGATCTTCAGTTGATATGATATATTCCGTTAATGAAGTCAGCATGGCTCAACAGATTAGGAATACAGAAAGTATGACTTAGCATGCTGGTTGGGCCACAGAAACCTGAGCAAAGTCATCTCAGGGTTGTGTCCTGTAAACAGAGATAAGCGCCAGTTTGTCTCCTTTGGAGGGTGGTTGTGGAAAATTAGTAGACTTTAAAACGATTGTTAATCTCAGTGTGGGGACACTTGGCTTTGGGGGAACATCGATTCAGGAGTAAATATATCTGCTACTGAATTTTGAGTAAGTGTGACATTAAAATTTTGAAATTTTCAAATGGAATCTGGGCCATATAGAAAGGTAGGGGTGATGCAAAGTTGTCTGTAAGGAGTTTGGGGGTGAGGGGCTGAAGGAGGAACTCTCCTTGGAAGCTGTTGAATTTAAGAGTGTAGTGAATGCTAAATCTTTACTGTTGTGATTGCTGAAAGTATATGGAAACCACTTTTCTGTATTTCAGAATGCTGAAGTTAATGGGGATATTTAGACTGTTGGTTCAACATTTCTGAAGTGTGAGAAGCTATTGAAATAAAAAAGCGCTTAGAAATATTTTCACGCGAGGCCCTTCAGTCTAAATAGCAGTATTTTCTTATTTTTTCCTTTCAATTCTTTCTCAACAAAATCATAAAATCCAGAGATAGTGCACTTAGACCAGAAATTTCAAGTGCTCTGTTTACACTTGGTAAACTAAAGCTTGAGAATCAGTCACATTTGCTCATGTACAGTTGTAGATGAGAAAACTTTCTGTGTTCAGAATCAAATGTGCCTCATTGATCTTTAGTGGTAATATAGCCAGGTCTGAGGCTGTGCTCCCTGGTAACATAGACTCATGATTTTAGACATCATTGTTGTCACTAGTATAATAACACGAAGAATATGGCGTAGATATTTTAATATCTGTGGAGCTTTTAGAGAGAAGCAGAGTGCTCGTCTGAGTGAAAAGGGTAGCAGCACCCTGCTAATAGAATCGTTTAAGAAGTTTAAATTCACATTGCATTTGCCAGTGTTGTGTTTTAAAAAAAAAAATTTACCAAGGAAAGTTGATGTGCCACATGAGTGTGCTTGGATATGGTTTGGCATAGAGTTGAAAAAGAAACTGAGGAGTGAGGTGGTTCATAGTAGGGTGTGATTGATTCACAGTGGTGTGGTGTGTTAAGATAATGGATTTATCGGTTACACTCAAGGGTTGCACTTGGAACTTTGTGAATTTGTAAACTTAGAGTACATTTTTTAAGTTAGCAACCTATAATTCTACAGAATAGTTCTGAAAGCTTATTAGAATTGGTTTTCCTTCACATCCCAAGTGGGCACTCACTTAGATTTATTACATAGTGCTCAAGGGAGCTAACAGATAGAATTGCAAGTATACGTGCTTTATGGTAAATGAGAATACAAGTGCCATACAGAATGAGACTGCCTAGCCTAATTATGGTGACTTGAACAATGGCCCTGAAGTGTTTTTATTGGAGAAATAGCTGTCCTTCATGACTCAAACTGAAAAAGCTGGTTAATAGAAAACTGCAAACTTTGAAAGTGATTATATGGATGTGTATTTGACATAAAATGTTTTTCATGAGCTATTTGAGCAAAAAGGCATGTTACAAAACTAGATAGCTAAAAATGATTTAATCTTTGTATAAAAAATAATTATCTACATAGCATGGAAAGAATGGTCTGGAAAAGCATACACCATAAAACACATCCTCAGGCTTTCTAATCTACTCAAAAAAAATCTGTTAACCAAAGCTTCTTGGCATGACTGTGGCTTTAAATATGCTTCATATATGAAAGCTTTCGGTAACACTTATTTACATGCTTAGCTTAGCTAATAAAAAACTGTAGCTGCATGATGAGGTGATAGGTGTTTTGGTTTCAGTTTTTGCTTATTTTTAATAGGAATCTTTTTTTAATTCTGAAAATCACTTGTATTTTAAAAACAATTATTTAGAAAAACTTACTAATAGATCTTTGTTTATTTACTCATTCATTTAGTTAATCCTGGAGGATAAAAAGATGGCATACACATACTATTCCAGAGAAGTTGTTTTATTGGAGGATGGCTTTATGCTGAGGGTCAGAAAGATTTAGAAAACAAAAGTCCCAGCTTAAAATGTCCAAGAATCTGGCAGGGGATCCTTTTTATAAAAAAGAATCTTTCTGGGGATGAGATTAGGAATCCACAAAGCAAAAGTTAAATGGAATTAAAAAAAAAAACAACTTGCAAAAATTGAGAAAGCTAGTAATCCTAAGAGAGTCTTTGGATCTCTCCAGATTTTCCTCTGTTGGCTTGTTGTTGACCTTCTCCACGTCCTCCTACCCCTCAGATTCAGCCTATACAGTTTTCTTTTGTCCTTTGAAAAAAGGAGATCCATCTCTGTTTGAACAGTTTTTCTTCATCAACTGTTCCGTCTCTTCTGGTTTTATCTCAGCCTTTTTTTTTTTTCTTAAAGGAAAGGTGCAGGTAGGAATGAAGGCCAGTAGGCAGGCAGGCAGGCAGGCAGGCAGGAAGCGAGAGGAAGAAGCAGCACTTTGTTTTTATTTAGTTGTGTATTTTGGTTGTTCTCCCAGGTCTAGCCCTGGGTGTGAGCCCGGGACCTTGGAGTGTGTGTAGCCTACACTTTGGTCTGAGGCAGTTGCCCAAACCCCTGTTTCACTAAGCATGCTTCATCTGAGTTTCTTAAAGACACAGTGCTGAAAGTACTACTCCAAGGGAGCCAACTCTTAATCGCCCAGTCCGTTAGAAATGGAAACATTCTCATTTTGGATCTCTTGACATTCCACATAAAGAGCAGTAATTTCCCATCTTTGCACTGTATTCCCAGTGATCTGACAAAATTCTTCATACTTTTAGCATTACAGGATAAAAATAAACCCTGAGCAAAGGTATTCCTGACCTGACCACGTCCATCCTATAGTGGAATCTGCTGCCTGCCAGCTCCCTCTCCGCATGTATTTTGTTTTAGCCGTCCCCTTGTAGCTCGTTTCGTGTCTCCTTTGCCTGTTCATGTTCTCTCATTTCGTGTGCTTGGAGCGTTGTTCTCTGTCTGTTACCCTCACCATTGGCACCTTTCAAATGGCTCAGGATTCACCTTACACTTCCTTACTCATACTTCCAAAAGTTACTCTCTCTGATGAATTCGCTGTTTCTGTGTCGCTTATTTCTGTGTATTTTCTTCGGGGCTGTGGGTGCCCCGAGGGCACTTTGCATTTCATTCATTCTTGCTTTTTTTAGTGCATAGCACACTATGTTTGGCTTAGAATCAGGGTCTGTTTTGTCTGGTTATTGTTTGTTGAACTAAACTAAATGAGACTATAGACTTTGGGAGGGCATACCTTTTATGAATAAAAGTCTGGGCAGATAAACTTTATTGTTCAAGCTAATTGATAGGTGCACAAAGAGATAGCAGAGACAACTTACTTGCTTTCTTCATTTTTATTGAGCAAGTGGTAGAGATTGTGATTCTCAGATTGTATCATGAGGGAAACAGGCACCTACATGGAGAAAAATGACTGGAATAAAATGTCATCTAACTAAAGAATTTAAAGGTGAAATTGTAGTCCTTCGCCAAAATGTTTACTAGGTTTTTCATTTTTGTTTTCATTTTTTTTCTGATATTTGTTAGCAAAATACTAGCAGGTAGCTCTTAGTTTTTTCTGCCCTTCTCTGATGAATAGAAAAGTTTGGTTTTACACACACACACACACCCTGACACACACATATATTATATAAAAGTCCCTGTCAGATGACTGAAAATAATTTTAAGCTACTTAAATGTATTTGTCTCTTCTCCATTATTTTTATGTTATGAAAGCTTTTCCTGGAAAGTTAGTCTCATCCTAAATGAATGCATCTTTTTGAATCATAGCCATTTGTTTTGTAGAACTGTCATGGGTTCCCAACTATATGCTATTCCAGTAATTTGAATCCTGCCAGATCGCTTCCTGCTGGAAGGATGCAGGACTGTTAGTCCCCATCCTAAGAGGTGACAAGGAGGCAGACGCTTATCCTGAGACTTCGTAACCTCTGTCTGTTTTAACTGTTTTAACTGTAACTGTCCAGAGCCGTTGTGGTTCCAGAGTCACAGTGGTTTGGGCGCATTTTGAACAGTTTGGATGAAAAGTTTGGATAGCTTTTATTAACGCATTTACGTTGTCCTGCAAAGCAAGTGACAGGCCTGGGCCCCTTGTAACCCCTCTGTGTGCTCCACAGTGCAGCCTTGAGGGCCGCCTTTGCTTTGCCCATGTTAAAGCCGTGAGCAGCAGGCCCAGCGCCATGCTCTGATTCTGTCATCTTCCCCTCATCTCAACCTGCGTCTTTAAAATGCTCTTTAAATGACGTTTAACCACCTTTTATTTTACCTGGAATTTCACTCAGAGGCTAAAGCGTGTTGTTTTGCCTTTTTTTTTAAACTTTTCCAGTACCGCCCCCCCCCACCCCCCCATTGCTGTTTTACGGAGTAATCGATTTCTTTTTGACCATCCATTTTGCTGCTTTTTTCTTTCCCACTCCCAATTCCTTTTCAGTTTAGTATGTATTCCACAAGATCCAATTTAGTATTTTTTTCACAGAAAACAGATAATGAGGAATTAAAAGCCCTTTGACATATTACTAGGAGATCCCCAAATACATCACCTTAAAATAGTTTCTATTTGGGAAAGATAATATATGGGAAAAATGACTTATGCTTCTGGTGAGTTCAGGTGGCTCAAATGAATACTGAAAAAGTTCCTTTGCTTTCTACCCTTATTGCTCAGTTTCTTCTCTCTGTCAACCAGTGGTGCTGATTTTACTAGTTTATCTCCTCCTAGCAGTAGCCTGATGTATAAACAAAAAATTCTAGTTTTAATAAGATTTTAAATTTATATTTTGGGACCGTGGGAGTAGCATTTTTTTTTGGAAGTTGTGAGTGAGCCTAGTAGTATTTACACCTTATGAAGTACTTACTTTGCCGTAAAGATTTTTGTTTTGTGGAGTCAATAATGATCTTGATAACCCGCATTGGAATATATCTTTTATACATTCCAGTGTTAGTGGTCAGACGGGGCCTATTTTCTGTTTTCAGTTGTGTTGCATTTTATACTAATTTTGATTTCACCCTTTTATTGGGAGCCTGAAGCACACATTGTGTGATTGCAGTTGAGGATACTTGGGTGACTGGATGTTCTATTCTGATATTAATCTCTTTGACAAAAGTGTACTGAGTACCTTAGCCTCCAATTTGTTCTTTATCCTGACCTTCTCCAAGCACTTTACAAGGGCATATTATAGTCTGAGGTACAAAGGATCTGAGATTTTCACAGGCATGCTCTATGACTTGGTAATGGAACCAAGCAACATCACCCAAGATTCCTGGCTCCCTGGCTTTCAGCACCAATTCAGAACCCTTTTTCTACAAACTTGTTAGAACTCTGCCAACTGCAGAGGTTGTCAGATATAACTTGACACCTGTTCTTTCCAGAAAGTCACAGATTACCTCCCCACTCCCCCAAAATAACCTCTTAAAAGCTTCAGTTAAAGATCTTTTTCCATCCTGTATTTCTTCATTTTTCATTCTGTTTGGTTTTTAATTTTCCTTTCCCACCTAGTTGTTCTTCCTCAAACTGCCCCAAGCAGATTTTGAGTAGATTTATGTTACTGATCCATTTTGCAATCTTAGTGTTCTAGTTCAAGACCATGTGTAAATGTGTATCTGATCTACATTCCTGGGGAACTGTTCCACTAGAGAGCGTCCTGAAAATAACCAGTAAAGGTGCCTGGGATTTGGGGATTTTAAGTCTCTAGGGAAAAAATGGGAGAAAACAAAAATAACCTAGACAGTTGAAAGACTTGTTAAAGCAGGGGGGCATAAGGATTCACGTTTTTTAAGTTCCCATGATCACTTTCTTATTAGGATTTATTTCGAGTCAAATGTCTTTAATCTTACCATCCCTAAGTTTGTATTTAAATTGTGTACAGAATTATCACCCTTGAATCGCAGATGAAGCAGGTGGTTCTGCAGTTCCCTGGGAGAGGTGCTGTTGAAATTTGGTGACTGTTCGGTTGACCCTGACAGTTCAGCACCTTCCCCGCACATTTTTCATTCTTTTGAGCTACCAGCTTTTAAAAAAACAGCCATGCAACTTCTTTGACTTTTCATTAAACATTTCTAAAAATTTTACTGGCACTCTGCTTGAGACACGTCTTTGTTAAGAGTCCAGGTATGTGCCGTGAGGGGCACAGCACCTCCGCTCCGTGTTGTGTGCTGTGGGCGAGAAGTTTACACTGAAGAAGAGCCTTTCCACTTGGAGGGTCCTGTAGTCCCAGATGAACCCATTCAGTCTGGTTCTGACGCAGTCGGTTCTGGGATAGAGGACAGCAGCAGGCATCCCTTTGTGTGTCTAGAAAGAGCAAGCGTCTTGTCCTGAAACGGGCTCTTGGGCTCGCAAATGAGGTTCCTGTCAAGGTGACCTGTGATCTCCTCATTAGGAAGTCTGTCTCGTAGTCTAAACATTGACTGATGGTACAGGCGAGACCTTTGTTCTGTCGATGGACTGTGCTCGCTGAGTGTCTGCTCCTGAATCTGTCGCACATAGCAAGCCGTAGCCCTGGTGGGAAATGGGCCGGGTTTAAAGACCACTCCTATTTATGCCTTTTTCACATTACTTTTACAAACCCAGAGGAAAATTTAAACCCAACCATAGGTGAGAAAATTAGAAGGTAGAGAACTGAGTAGCATGTTTTACCCAGTAGTAAATGACAGAGCTGTTTTCTATGTCGATTTCTACCATATTTAACTTCCTTTGATTGTACATTTTACAGCTTTATATCATCCTTGTAATCCTAACAGTGCATTTGTATACTTTAGAGCTTGTTAGTAATCCTGAAATTTAAGTAGTGTAGATATTAATACAAAGATAAAATTTGAGTTTCAGAAAAATAGTGTCTTTTCTGATCACACAGAACTTTCAAGTGGGGGAAATGGGTGTTTCTTCAGCTCCAGATCCTGAGTTCTCTGCTCTTTCTCCTCAGCACTTTGGAGGCTAGTGATTTCGTATTCTGCGGCATTTATTGAGTCCTTACCATGTGCCATATACAGCGCCAGATGCTATGAACCAATACCGAAGAGACAGAATTGCACAGCTCTGCTCCCCTTTATAATGTAAAACAATCACATGAATTAGTACAGTCATTTGAGAAATGCACCTAACATAGTATAATCAACTTGTACGAGCAAAAGTAGCCCAGTGCAGCATAGTGAAGTACATAAATAATCACACCAATGGTAAACAATTGAAGCACCATCTGGCTGGACCAGACAACCTTGTGAGAAGTTTTTAATGCTCATTCCTGCTAGTTTCTTCTAGAATCATGTACTAATAATTGTTTTTAGCCTCTCTGGCTCTACTTGCTACTTCTCTGTAATCTGGTATCATGTCCAGTTCTTTTTTATTTTAATGGAAGAGTTTTTGACATTTGCCCCCAATTCCTTACTCCTTAGCTTATCAGTCCATCTTTTTCCTCTCCTCAATGCTTCTCAAAATGTTGACTGTATGTACACTCTTCTCTCCGATGGTGCCTTTGCTTTTCCTTCATGAGGCTGCTCCTTCTGACTGTTCCTGGTATGTTACTGTCCCTGAAAGCGCTGTCATCCTGCTGTTCCTACTCATTTCCTGTATCCTGATGAGTCCTGTCTTCACTGTGAGCTCTCAGTTCTCAACAACTCCAGACTGTTTCCTTGAATGGTCTATAGATGCTTCAGATTGGACGAAATGTATAAATTATTTAATGTCTAATTGTCTTTGGAATTTTTCATTTTCCCTTAAAGCGCGCGCGCGCGTTCTCTCTCTC